>CATKHJ010336481.1:0-15583 GCA_949750685.1 Vernicia montana | reverse complement strand
TTGATGAAATCTAAATCCTAGTTCTTTTTCATATATTGAATTTATCTCTTAATACTTGTTTTTATTTTATTTTTAAATCTCAACTAAATTGATATTCTAAATAATAGAGTAATTATAATTTTGGTACTTGACAATACATTCCATGTGGAATCGACACTCTAATCACATACTATTACTTGCCCACGATCTGTACACTTACAGATTTAGCACAGTCCGCTAGGTTTCCTCGCGGACGTACGCCGGATGCGCCAGGCCCTCTGGCGGAAGTGTCAATACGGGACTAACACGTCAACCCCATACTAACGCGCCAGTACGACGCGTGTCAGGCACGTCAATAGCGGACGCGCCAGACGATGCGCGACGTCTGCTAAACTGCCTTGCGGACGCACGCAGGCAGCCCGCGGACGTTACGGCACAGCTCGCAAACGTCCGCGAGCTGCCTCGGGCTCCGGGATTTTTTGTCCTTCGGTTCAGTTTTTGAGGTTTTTCGGGTCAATTTTCGGGGGTTTCTGAAGTCTGAAAAATTACCAATTAGTGGCTGTAGATCCGAAATTAATTATCGAAAAGATTGGTAGTCAGTTTTGGGAGAAATCCGGTCAGTTTTTGGAAAATGCTGTCTGGTATAGAAAGTCCGGTCAGGGTCAGAAAAGTGATATCAGTTTATGTTGGGAGAAAATAAATCGTTTACCTTTCGGGGGCGCTGCCCCCTTGACCCCTGCCCGCTAACCGGCTAGCGGGACCGCCGTACCGGTTCTGCATAGCGTATGCAATTCAACATTTGTCAAGCTGCGGCAGCATCATGAGGGTGCAAAAGTGAGGGTTCACACATGGTTACAATAAATTTGATATCACAATATGGATATTTAACAATAATCAATAATCATATGGAAGTTCATGAAAAATTAGGCATTTATGCCCCATGGTTCAAAACACAATCATAATAGTATAATTATCACTCACCTTAACAATACAATGCCAAAAACAACTTGCAATCAACCTTTATAGCAAGCAAATGTGGTGATCACACCCTTCTTCATCATCATTTCTTCTATCTCTAGGAGGAGCTACAAATCCAATCATGGATAATAGCAATAAATCATATAATCTATGAACTTGACTCAATTAACAATGTTAATGATGCTAACTTAACTTAATCTTACAATAACCTTACATCTATTAAAAGAAATTGAAAGGAAATGATAGAAAGCACATAAACCCTAACATACCTCAACTTAGATGCTTGATCAATGAAGAGAGGAAATGGATTCCTTAACCTTAAATCCTCTTAACCATGCAATAAATATGCTACCTTGAACTTAGAATGACTAAATTGAGAGTTTCTTGAGAGAATTTAGGCTTAAGAGCTTTGAAAAGTCGGGTGGAAATGGATTTAGGGTTTTAAATCCTTATATAGGGTTGTTCTCCCAATTTTGTCCTTGACGAGAGTAGCGGTCGCAATATACCAGTCGCTATCACTATTCTCATGTCGCGATTGCAACATGGCCATTGTAGTCGCTACCTTGTACTGTTCACATGACTGTTCATTCTGATGGCAATTTCAGGCAAAGGAGTTCCCAATCACCATCGCACATATGGTCGCAGTCGCGACTTCCTTGTTACGGTCACTATTCTGACCCTGCAACTCCACATGTATATTTTCAAACCTTTAAATCTCATTCTCAACTCTAATCAATCCAATTCATCAATACACATGATATAATACTTGTAAATCATTCATATAACCAAATAGAAGTTCATACATAAGTATTCAGGGTATTACAAATTCAATTTGTCCATGTATTTTTATTAAGAAAACAAAGTCTGATTTTGCTATAATTGCAATTTATGTTGATGATTTAAATATCATTAGGACTCCAGAAGAGTTGATAGAGATAATAACTTATTTAAAAAATGAATTTGAAATGAAAGATTTGGGACAAATAAAATTTTGTCTTGGCCTACAGATCAAGCATTTATTTGGAGAAATATTTATTCGTCAGTCAGCTTATATCGAAAAGATATTAAAACATTTTAATATGGATAAATCTCATCAAATGAGTTCTCCCATAATCGTTCGATCCCTTGATGTGAAAAAGGACCATTTTCATCATCGAGAAGATGGTGAAGAAATACTTGGTCCAAAAGTACCATATCTTAGTGCAATTGGTGCATTGGTGCATTAATGTATCTTGCTAATTGTATAAGATCTGATATAACATTCTCTGTGAGTTTACTAGAAAGATATAGTTATTCACCAACTCGAAGACATTGGAATGGTGTGAAACAAGTATTCCGTTATTTACATGGTACATCAGATATGGGTTTATTTTACCCGCATAACTCGAAATCAGAATTAATCGGATATGCAGATGCTGGATATTTATCTGATCCACATAAAGCTTGATTACAAACAGGTTACTTGTTTATATATGGTGACACTGCTATATCTTGGCATTCTACTAAGCAAATTCTGACTGCCACATCATCTAATCATGCTGAAATATTGGCAATTCACGAGGCCAGTAGAGAATGCATATGATTGAGATCTATGATCCAACATATCAAAAAAACATGTGATCTTCAATTTGATAAAGGAAGTCCAACAGTGCTATATGAAGATAATGTTGCTTGTATTGCACAACTCAAGGGAGGATACATTAAAGGAGATAAAACCAAGCACATTTCGCCAAAGTTCTTTTTCACACGTGAACTTCATAAGCAAGGAGTTTTAGATGTTCATTAAATTCGATCCATTGATAACTTAGCAGATTTGTTTACAAAGGCACTCCCTACAACAACATTTGAAAAGTTGGTGAACAAAATTGGCATGCGTCGGCTAAGAGATCTTTGTTAGAAACTATGTTTTAATGAGGGGGAGATTTTTGTGCATTGTACTCTTTTTCCTTTAGCCTAGGTTTTGTCCCATTGGGTTTTCCTGACAAGGTTTTTAATGAGGCAGTTTTATGCTCAAATTCTAAAATAATAATGTACTCTTTTTTCTTCACTAAGATTTTTTTCCTACAAGATTTTTTCTTAGTAAGGTTTTAACGAGGCATATTCTTTGTACAATAGACATCCAAGGGAGATTGTTATGATATATATGGATGTCTTTATCCTTATCTCTCTAAATAGAAAACCTTATAAAGATTGCATTCTATCTCTAATTCTTATCTCTGTAAAGCACTCTATCTCTATCCCTATCTCTATAAGTATTGACACCTATAAATAGGTGTTACTTTTAATAAAGTGATACACAGATCATTCTCTTCTATTCTTTCGTTTCTCTCTTTATTCTCTCTCTATAATTCTCTCTTTTATTTTATAACAATTTTTAAATAATTTTACACTTTTAACACTATTTAACATTTAAAATTAAAATTTTTATTAGTTTTTTAATTTTAAATTATTTGATAACGTATAACTGAAAAGTCTAAATTAATTTAATTTCCATTAGATTTTTTAATAATTTTGCAAATTTAAAAAATTTCAAAACTTGTATAATTTAGCACTTAAAATTCAATTTTAAATTTTCAGTACTTATTTTTTATTTTTGACAAACACCATATATATAATTTAGCACTAATTTAAATTAATTTTTAGTTCAATTAATGGTAGAATTTGTGCCTAAAATAATTTTTTTTAGTACATCAGAAATATAAATAACTACAAGAAAAGACAATCGAACAAATTCAACATTGACTTTATGAGTATACAGTAACATTTTGCATGATTCTAAATTCATTTTCTAAATAAATTTAAAAATATTGAATTCTATTATTTGGAATAAGTAAAATATACTAATTTAGTGAGATATGTTAAAAGGGAGGGTTACTATTTATTGTATAACATACCATGTTATTTCGGCTCATTAGGCTTTTCTAATATAAAAAATATATATATACTTGTTTTTCCATTTTATCATTATATAAAAAGAAATATAATGATCTACGTGCCCCACATTGCATTTTTGGACAAAGTTCAAGCCCCAAATTGAATTTTGTCCCTCTATTTATTTATTCATTCACAAATAATTGTACTTTTTACCATAGATTTGTTATAACAGACTAATTAGTCGTCTTCTCTTTTCTTTTTTCTCTAATTTTTTTTAAAGAATTTTTTCTTTTAGCTATCGCTTATCTTTTTTTTTGTTCAGCAATGATTACTGTCTCTTTTTTAGTAGTTTTTTTTATATTCAATAAATACATATTTCTCTAAATTTATTAATCTGTCTTTTTTTCCATGAATTTGTTATTGTTTGTTTTGTTTTTAGTTCTCCTAAATCTCTTTTTTTTTTTTTTTTTTTTTTAAAGTTTTTATTATTGCCTATTATCACAAACATATTAATATATAAATATATAAAAAAATATTCCTAAGATAATATGTCTAATAACTTATACATGTTAATATATAAGAAACTTTAACTTTTAAATATTTTTAATCTTAATATAATATTTTCCACGTTATTTATTGATATTAATTTTTTTACGGAATATTGATGTTAATTTTTAATATATAAATAAAGTAATATTTTTTCCAAGAATTAAAAGTTATACACGTTAATAACTCAAAAATTGTCTAAAACTTTTAATTTTATCAATTTTATCTTAATTTTATAATTTTCGTTTTTTCAATTTTCTAAAATTTTTAATTTGTCAATTTTGTCTCAATTTATAATTGTAGTTGCAATTATGTCCAATAAAAAAATTAGTCAAAATTATAATTCAAAATAATATTATATTCATAACTAAAAAAATAATTATATTAATATTTTTCTCTTTCTACACCATAGTTTCACTTTTTAAAAAAATCATTTTCCTATTTTTCTTCTTTTCATTTCTTTCTCTCTTTCAATTTATAATAAATCTAACTCTTTTTTCTTTACACAATGAAAAAAGGAAAAAATTATGATTTTAAAAAAAAATTCATGTTTCCCTATCTCTAACCTCAAAAATCTAATGCAATAAGTATTAATTCTTTATGAAAGAAATAAAATTTAGAGAGAGATGGAAGAGAAAAAGAGATGAAAGATGAATGTAGATTAGAGAGTAAAAAATAAAAAAGAAAATATAATTTATTTTAATTATGTAATATTATTTGATTTAACAATTAACAAAATTTAATTAATTCAATGAAAACCCATGCAACGCAGGGACGATTAGCATTAATGTAAATATTGACACTAACAGTGCTTAAGCATGGGATCAGGTGATGGATGAAATTGAGATCTAACCAATTACTTTAATTCAATTTTGAAGTTTGAGTTGTCTCAAGGACTATGAAGTCCCGAGTTCAAAAGCCCCAATAGGAGAAAAATGTATATATATATAAAAAATAATAATAATAAATAAGGTTAGATTTTGAGTCTAATTTCCACTTTCTAATTTAAAAATTTTTCAATCAATTTCGGCCAATTCCAATCAATTTCTGAATGAAACCTACTAGAAAATTCATATATATATATATATATATATATATATATATATATATATATATATATATATAACGGATTGATTTTCTCAAAAAAAAAATATATATAACGGATTGATTCAGTCGAAATTAACCTAATTTTTAGAGTGAGTAAAGTCCTGACTCGAGACTAGAACAAGTCCAACCAATTCAGAAACGCGCACAAGCTAGCATAAGGTTATTATTGACTTGGGAAGAGCACGACATAGTACACAGGAGGATAAGCACTCTAAATTAAATGTTAGGAAGGGGAAATTCTGCAGCCTATTAGTAGTTCATATCTACTCTAACAAATATAGAGTGGGTGTGACATTTATGAGTATCAATTAGCACTAATGTTGTTGCCCTTTTTATTTTTTTGTATGAGCTGACCTTTCTAGCATTGGTATTTATACATAAAGGCTTGGTCTTGCATGCCATGGGATTTCAAAGAATTATTCATCTAAATGGTAATAATATAATCGAATATTTGTATCATAATGTAAGATCAAGAATTTATACCTAACAGTAATAATATACAAACTAAGAAAGAAAAAGATCCATAAATATGTATATGATTAATAAATATCCGAATCTTGGCAACCTATGAACATGAAATGTACATCACAAAAGTGAATGCCAAACATGCAAAACCAGGTAGCTTATAAAGCCCTTACAATCTGCAACTGCCAGCCAAGCATTGAGCTTGGAAAAAAAGAAAAAAAAAAAAACCCATATTACAAATACCCCATAAGCCTCAAAGAACTCTACATCTTCACCTTTCTTTTATTTCTATGCAAAAGAGAGGAGAAACAAAAATGCTGATCTACAAACATATGGATCTTGAGCGGAATTTGCTCTTAAAATGCCTAAGGAGAGTTTAATTAAATGGAACCAAAAAAAACCTTCAAAATTTCCTCTTTCATCGGTTCAAATAAGCTGTTAAAAAAGGCATCTTTTCACCATTTTCTTTCCAGGTCTAAAGCTTCAAAAAGACCAAAGCCAAGTTCAGAGCTTTTCTTTACCTGCTTATTACAGAATTTACAGTAACTTCTTGAGGAACTCAAGTGTAAAGCCTACATTTGACCCCACAAGAAAGGAAAATTAAAAATAACCAAGCAGAATGTAGAGGATGTCAATAAAAGGAGGAGAAATTATTAAGTGGGACTGGAATGCCAATGCATCATGCTTAGCTGGCAATCCCTCATTTAATAATCCAATAGAAATACGACAAGTGGTTTATTGACTAGGGAAACTTGTTCTTTCATTTTTTTTTTGCTCTTTCTCTTTGTGTTTGGATCCTCATTTTCTTTCTCTGCACAAAAACATGAGAAAGATGAGATAAACCTGTCATATCTCCATAATCAATCTCTTCTCTCTCTCATGTTTTTCTAATTCACAGGTATTTCTTTTTTCCTTCTCTGCAAACTAGCAAATATATGCACGATTTCTTATCCCATAACCGATATCAAATTAAGATGGTAGTTTTGATTTTTTTTTTTTTTTTTTTCTTTTTTAAAAGAAAAGAAAAATAGTGCAAAGTTGATAGTGGATTTGGCAGCAACATACAACTAACTCAAATTAACTTTGAAACTCCTCAGAACTTGTAAAAGTAGCAGTTTGAGTTAGAGCCCCCAAGCCAAAAACTTGAAAAGCTCATTTGAAATGAAAAACTCATTTTTTATTTTTTTTGAGAAAGAATGAAAAGCTCATTTTAAACATTAAATATATTGCAAATCGTTTTAACATTAAAAAATGTTGATTTCTTCAAAGAGTTTGTAGATTCAAACAATATATAGGAAAACTTAGGTCTCATTCGTTATCATTTTCTATTTTTTAAAAACAAAAACAAGATTTTAAAAACATATTTTGAAAACTAGAATTAGTTATTTTTTGTTTTTTGTTTTCAAAATATTTATGAATAAATATGAAAGAAATAAAAAATAATAATTTGTTTAAAAATGTTTTTTAATACTTATTTTTTTGAAATTTGAAAAAAAAAACTGAAAATCGCAATGATACCAAACGCCCCCTTATTTTATAGATTCTCTAAAATTTTATTACAGTCATTGATGGTAGAATTTTTTTTTAATGACAATAAATTTGATTTCTTAGATGTGTTTGATTTTATATGAATGAAAGAGCAATGGTTGCAATGCTAAGATGACCATTTTTTTAGTGGAGAAGATATTGGTGAAAACATTAAACTGATAGATTGTAGAGAAGGCCAAAAAGAAAGTGAAACAGAAAAATTAAAGGGAGAGAAGTTATGGGGTTTCAACAAGGTTTAATAAAATCGTCTTAAAAAAATTAAAAACAAAGACTCTTCCATTGAAGCACAAGATGTGGTTACTGGGTTTTTGTACAGAGAAAGAAGATGAAGGGACCTTACAGAGAGAAAGAGTAGAAAATAAAAGAATGAGTCTCCCTAGGCAATAAACCACCTGTCATATTTCTATTAGCTTATTAAAAGAGGGATTGCCAACTAAACATTCCAGTCCCACTTAATAATTTCTCTAAAAAGAGTTATGTGATCATACCTACACATTACTTCTTCAAACTATTACTAGAGAGGACTTTCTTCCCATATGGGCTAGTTCGAAGCACAGGAATATGGGGTCTTATGGCCTCAACCAATGCAGCGTGAAGAGCTCCCTGCTCAACATATGAACAAAATATCAGATAAAATGACAAAAAAAATTGCCCATTTTCCTCTTTTCTTTAATCATTTTGAGTTCGTACCAGTATCATATACTTTCTAATATAAATATTTCAACAAAACTATGCTGTGCAGAAAGATAATGCTAAAAAAGACATCTGTTACTCAACTACATTTCTTCTCTTTTTGAACTGTTTAAAAAGCAATTCCATCAAAAATATTCATACAGTTCTTTAATTTCATATAGAAGACAATCCTAATTGCTTTTTCTTTTTTCTGGTACAAAAGAGATGAGAAAATGATTATAGCCACAAAGGCCCAGCAGGGTCAATAAGGCAAACAATAGGAAAATCATATGATCCAAAAGTAGATAGTTATTCCAAACATTTCTTAGCCTAGAACTCACATTATTTTTATACAGCTTAAGCATGTTCAGACAAAACATACTCTTGAAACAATAATAATGAGATTGGACAATGAAATTATTAACCTTTGATTGATGCAGTGCTGCTTGAATAACATAATTGCCGTAAGGATCTTGCATGACTTGATCCAAGCGAGCATTATTTATCAGCTCCCGGATAACATGAGCACGGCGATCCTCACTTGCATATTTTAGACATTTCTCTACCACATTACTGCTATATTTCTGCATAGACAAGTCCCCATAGTTACCCTCCAGCTGATCAAGAATATCAGCTGTTGCCCAAGGAAGCTGAAGCTCAAAGACAAATTGCACGACATAGTTCCTGCGAAAATGAAATTAAGATTTCAAAACTTAAATATTACAAGTGAATTATAGTATTCAAACATCTTCAGAATGCAATGTAACAAATGCCATTTGGTATAGCATTACAGATTTCGGAAAATTCCATAAACAGGGCTGGGGAACTGCTCAAGCCTAATCTTCGAATCCAAAATGCTGATTCTTATAACATGGTAGCCTCAAATTCCAAAACATATTGATGTAAATACCCAACAAAAATTGGAAAAATGCCTCAGCAGGTTTAGAGCAACTTTGTTGACAGCAAGTCATGAGAGATGATACAAAAACCTTATCTTTCCACCAGTAAAAGTTTACAGAATAGGTCCTTCTACATTTAGTGATGATCTATAATATTTCCTCACATACAATACTCTCATCCTCAAAAATAAATAAATAAGGAAAAAATAAAAAAGAAGGATAAACACAATTTTTTTCAAGGCATCCCATTATTGGTTTTTTTACTATAAGCCAAACTAACAAAAGTTTCCTCTCATTGGTATGGGGTTGGTTGCATAACTCCTTTTGCTTTCATTCACATGGTTTTATCTGTACTTCAAAATCATGTTTGACCATATCAGTGCCACAGGAAAACATCTTCCAAGAAATAGTGAAAACTGAAATAGATGAAAAATATGCAGCTTTTCTTGTATTAATTGGCTTGCATGAAAGCACAGTACCAAAAAAAAACAAAAGAACCAGAGGGAAAGAGAGCTTTAGTACCCAAATGGATCTTGGGAAAGAATTAAAGCATTTGATGTGATCTCACAGATTAAACTGCGTCTTTGCTCACCCTCAGAATGACTAAGGCATTTTTGAAGTACACAACAGCCATGGCGATCAGTAGCAAGTTCAACACAGTTAGCAGTTGCAGCTTCGAAAAGGAACTGAATGATGAATCATTAACAGTGTTTCATTAGGTGATAAATACTTGCTTTACTCTATATACAATAATATTTATTTCTAAAAGAAATATCATTCGCATTATCCACATGGAAGGGCTTAGCGATTGGTGGAGAACAACAATTTTAGTCAAGCAGTATCTCAAAGCTAGTAAAACTGAAAATGTTACATTTTCTACTTCATGGCACTTGAAGGAGAAAACAAGAAACACCAAATAAAAGAGAATTCCCTTCACTTTACTCTATATGAATTGACAATTATGCTGCATCATATTTGTGGTTAGATTTTTTTTTTTGTTTATCTGTCCTTTCATGGGAGCCTCAGTGCCTCACTATCAAAAGTTAATCATACTTTCAGTAGATAAACGAGAGAATTCCAAATAATATAAACATATATAGCCTCATTCTCTCCACAAATCATACTTAGTGGAATTATTTCCTGGTTTAATATAATACAGTATATATAACCAAAGGCATAAGTTTGTATGATCATCGATATTGACTACTAATTGATCCCTTCAAATCAAAAGATAATCAAATAAGAACACCTAGTCTATAAAGTTCAAAGAAAATTATCACAGGAGACTATACAATGGATAAATCAGATGACCAGTCCAATAGGTCATTCCTTTTGTGAAACAAAGCAAGAAAATAAGAAACAACTTAAACCAAAAAGCACAAAAGCGAAGAGTTCTCTCAGGAACATAAAAAGTTATTAGATGTGATCTAAACTCTCTAGATAAAGGAACATAAAACAGTGATACTTTTACCACCCCAACGCCATCCCCTCTCCTACCCTGTTCCTGTTTTATCCCAATGTTTTGCTAAACAAGATTCAAATGAGAACCTAATCCAACTTGCACCATTAAGTTTTGAGGGTTTTAAGATAAAATGACTGAGAATAAATTATCAGAGAATACACAAGTAAAATGAATGAGAATAAATTAATAGTTTTAAGGATCCAAATGCACAATTGAATTCAAATATGAAGATATATGTCTCTTACCTCACTGCATTCAGGTGTTACATACTGCAAGCAGCGCTGCGCAACATGGTTACCATTCATATTTTTTATCAGTGTCACTATACCGGACTTCAGGGAGGAGACGACCATGGAAAATTGCTCTGGAGTCTTAAGGGTTTCAATTACCTTCTGAACTGCCCGAGTCCTGTGTTCAAAATTCACAAGTGCATTTTATATGATAATCAAGATAACATTAGAAGTTTAGTCTTGATGGCACAATAAGATGCACACACACACCCACACAAGTACACACACACACACAGAGAGAGAGAGAGATCAAACCCATGCATATCACATGAAATCCTAACAAGTTCCCCAGGTTTTCTAGTGATGGCGCAAAGAATTTGCATTCGCTGATCCTCATTGCACACTTCCAGCAACTTCTGGACAAGGTAATTCCCAAAAGGGTCTGTCATCAGCTCAACGATATGGTCAATGACCTCAAGAAAAATCTTTTCAACATCTTGTGGAGTGCCCTCAGAAAATTTTCTTTGCAAGAAGCGGCAGCCATGTTGGTCCTTTGCCATGAGATATACTCTACCAGTAACTTCATTCACAGAGTTATATTTCTGAGGCTGGGGCCTAAGATTAGTATTTTTAAGATCAGCAATATCAGGGGACAAATTCCATGAGCTCAGATTATCTAACTGAAAGCATCCAGCACCAGGAGTAGATAAGTTATGGCGCACGTGACCATTTGATAGCACTTTCCCATTCTGATTGAGATTGGCAAGTGATTCATTTCCTCCCACTGAGCCAAACTTCAAGGCTTTAAGTGTGTTCAGTCCTTGAGATCTTGTTAGAATCTTTTCAGGAAAACTCTGTTTTCCTAATTTATCCAAAACATTTATACCATTGTGCGACTGGGTTAAACCCCTTGTTACTGCATAATTATTCCAAAATGGTTCTTGATTAGATTGCTGAAGTTGATGAGAGATTGGCACCTCAAAATATGGTTGTCTGGCATTCCGATTCATCAGCTTTGTTGAAACATTTCCATTTGCTTGAATAGGATGCTGAGCCTCCAACCGTTGATTACACAGTTGCTGCAGATACAGGTATTGTTGATGCATCCTATAAAATTGTTCCTCTTCAATGTTCCTCCAACTGATATGAGGCTGATTTAACTGTTGTGAATGTATGCAAGGAAGCACAGATTGCATATCTGCAAAGTATTGCCGCTGATCAGACATTAAAGGAAACTCCACACCAGGCACAGCCACATTAGAAAGGAACTGAAAACCTTGCACCCCATGAGCAACTGGCAAGGCACTAGAGAAATTTTCAATTGTTTGAGGCTGACAATAACCAATTGGCATCTGTTTTGCTTCTTGCGCATTAAGTTTTAACAAATTTGAACTTTCTTGGGAAACTTTTGTTACATTAAACCCATCAAAATCATAAGACATAGTGTTTGGTGATTGGAAAGACGGAGCACCTGCCACTGATGAATTTATATTGGGAACCAAAGTCTTCATGCTGTTTGCAAGTTTGCAATCTAATGAAACAGCATGATTCGGTGAGGATTTAAAATTGGCTGAGACACTCCTAGTATCAAAGCTCAAATCAGCAAATGCAGATGTCAGGGATTGATCATCAGGCAGGCTTGCTTCCTCTGATTGGACTCTCTTGATAGGAGATCCTTGAGTTTTATTAATTAACCGTTTCCTATCATCCAGACTTGCATTGCTTTGGAGTTTTTCAGTCAAAGGCCCTTTGTAGGAATTCACACAAATGGGTGCCAAGCTACCATTTAGAGACACACTTTTAGGCACAGCTTCCTCAGAATGCGGATTCCCAGAAGTAGCATTTGGTATCTCTCCAAGAAGCTTCTCAAATTCATCAAAGTCTAGTTCAGTTCTTCCAACTTCCATTTTCTATATTATAAAGCAATTAAGAGTTCCTCTTCTGCCAAACAAAGCAATGTCTACAAGGCAAATGTAGATCCACACACAAGCCCTTCAATGCAGAAAAACTATAAATCATAAGAAATCATCCATAAGCAAAATAATATGGGTAACAACCAAGTAATGGACTATATTTATCAGAACTCCCCTACAAAGAATTGTGACCTTCAATATTTAACTAACAAAATGAATTTTATGATTTCAATATATACAAAATCTCACATTGTCAAAGTGCATCATCCATTAATCCAAACACATCACAATTTGCAGCTAATGTCCAACTTTCCCTAAATTCTGGAAACTATTTTTTTATTTTTAAAAAAAAAAAAAAAGGAATTCTATTTGTTCTTCAGCTAATGCAGTTGTCACAACAATCTCCACACCACAAATGACTTCTAAAACCAAAAATATAATAAATGCAATAAGAATAACATATAGAAAAGGAACATTGATAAAAAAAAAAAAAAATCAGTACACACCAAGAGATTCTACACCAAAACCCCAGTTCAAAAACTGAGTTCACAGATCACTCTAGAGCCATGATCACCATCGTTAGGATGATCAGACCGTTTCAAAAACAATTTTCCTCGATTTCTACGTGGAAAAAATTAAACAGAAATCTCATAGCCTAAAATAATTTAACTAAAAAAGACCCCAAATTCAATCAAGTTCTTCAAAAGAACCAAAACCCATAAAATCAAAATCCTGATCATCAAAAACCAAAATTCAAAAATCAAAAATCAGAAAGAAAAAAAAATCCAATCTTTACAATCAAAATCAATCAAACAGACGAAAACAAGAGAAACCCAATTGAGATAAAATGATTTGAGAACAATGTAGGAGAAAAAAAAGAGTGAACGAGTGATTAAACAAAGACAAATACATACCAGTGACAGAGGAGTCAGCATTAGAGACACAAGACAGCCATTTTTAAAGTGAAGAAAACAAAGAAATAGAATTGAGAAAAGGATGATCGGGAATATTTTGTTTGATTTTCAAAGAAAACACAAAGAGAGTGCAAGTGTTGTTGGTAATAAGGTTCAGGAAGAGAGGCGGCGTGAAGAAGAAGAAGGAGAGGTTTGTTTCTGTTTCTGTCTAAAGAGAATTGTGAAAGATAGAGAGGTGTGAAGAGAGAGAGAGAGTGATAGCATTTGCAAAATTGGCAAAGAATTTAACAAAAGCACCAAACAAACACACCAACTACACACACCATAACCCATCTTATGAATGAATCATCCATGCATGGACTTCAATGTTTATGTAATGGGAAATGCTTTCTTTTCTTTTCTTTCTCTTTCCCTTTTTATTTATTTATTTTAATTTTTATAAGCTTTTGTTTTGTTTTGGTACGTTTTTGGTTTTGTTTGGGTCATCACCTTTTCTTTATGTGCTTATAAAATAATAAATATCAAATTCCCTTATAATATAATATTCTATTCTTATATTATATGTGATATTACTATACAATTTCAACACAATTGAATATATATTATATATTATGAGATTATCAGGTATATTCATTTTACCACTTTATTTATTTATAAAATATATTAATAAGAATAAAACATATTAATTAATAATATTATATTAATAATTTTACATTACATCATTAATTGATATGTCTTATTTTTATTGGTTTAGTCAATAAATGAGCTAATACACTAAGTCTACTTAAGAATTATTTTATATATTATATAGTCTTTGTTGGTTAACACTTTCTACTTAACTTCTTTTGCTGCTTCCAAGTAAACTGAACTAACTTAACTTTTTGCTTGGTTCTTGTTAGTTGTTGAGCCATGCCAAGGAAAGTGTCCTTCATAGTTAACTAAACCAAACTAGACTCTTTTTTTTGTACGAGCAAATGACAAAAAAAAAAAAATCTAAAATTATCCTATTTTTCTCTATTGTGATCTTTTTTTTTTTTTTTTATAATTATTAGCCATTTAATACGTAAGTTGCATATGATATTTTCTAATAAATAATAAAAAAAATAGGCTAATTAAATTTATAACATTAATTATATTAGTAAAAGCAAATTTATTTTTTATATTTTCTTTTTAAAATTTAATAATACATAATTATATTAAGACTAGTAAAAATTAACTATTTAATGCTATAATTAATATATTATTATTAGCTTGTCTATAATAATATATATTATTATGCTCTTATTTTATCTATAATAAAAACTTCCATTCTAGCAAAATCAAGCTATCCACTTGTACAAAAACTTGATTCTTATAACATTCCGTAAGCTCTTGCCTTACTTTATAGTATATAGATATTAATTTATACCTTTAATTTCATTTCACCGTATACACTTGATCGGAACTGGATCAACATATTGAATTGGACTCTTCTTAGAATAGATTTGAATATGCAAGATGAACAAATATCATTAAAGGGCCAAGCTTTAGCTTGACAAGGACCTTCCGATATTTAAGTTAGAAGTTGTGAAAATTAAGAATCTTGAGGAAGAAGATTGAGTTTATTTCCGGCTTTAGAGAGAGTTTTTAGTGATAGAAAGGGAATGAGAAGTTATAGAGTTCAACTACCTTTGAATGATGATCAACCTTGTCACATCCCACTTTTGGAATATGACGGTTCTAGGGCATGGGTAAGTCTAAAACCAACAAAAATCCGTAGAACCCACACCTACTATCAAATCCAACATGGTATCATGTACTAACCACAAATATCTCATACAAATCTTTCCAAGATCAGAACTTGCTAAGTATTTACTGTTAGAGTATATGCCCTAGAGTAGTATATATGTTTATGTAAATGTAAAACAACATTATTATATGGCAATAAATATATGTTTATATAAATCAATTGTTCCATTGTATTAAATGTATATTTGAAGTCCATTAGTATTTTGTG
>CATKHJ010336406.1:0-44593 GCA_949750685.1 Vernicia montana | reverse complement strand
ACAAGTTGAGTAATGATTTCCTTGACCGGTTCAGATATAGATTGGCTTGCTTTATTGTTTTAATCCGCTTCCTGCTTGGATACGAACTAGATGGCTCTTTATTTGACTTTGGTCAATGGGCTTGCAAGTATTTTATATTGGGCCGAGTCCAACTTACTTTACTACCCAGTACGGTATATTTTATCCCTTATCATGTTGGGTGGATTGTATTTTTATCTTACTTTTCAAAAATAACTATGAATTATTTTGAAAATAATTTGCTTTTTTATTAATTTATTTATGATCAAACGAATTGCCTTTTGAGTCAAATAATGTAAGTCATTCTCAAATCAAGTTAACAGGTTATGCAAACCATATATAGCGGGAAATTAATCTCTAACTAGTTGAACAAAATTTTGAACTTGGTAAATTTCTACCATTTTTAAAGGAAAAAGGAAAAAAAATAAAAAAGAGGAAAATTTCCATGGTTTCGCTTAGGGGTACTGTACAAGGTCTGGTTTAGGGCAGCTTACATAAATTTGAAACTAAACAGTAAATTGCAATTTATTGAAGGGGCGTTTAGTATCACTGCGGTTTTTTATTTTTTGTTTTTTTTTTTCAAATTTTAAAAAAATATATTAGAAAATATTTTTTAAAAAAATTATTATTTTTTATTTCTTTCATATTTATCCAGAAACATTTTAAAAACAAAAAACAGAAAACCAAAAATAATAAATTCTGATTTTCAAAATCTTGTTTTTGTTTTTGAAAAATAAAAAATAGAAAATGATACCAAACAGACCCTAATTTTTCAAATTGAACTAAACTATTTTAAGTATAAAACTAAACTAAAATTATATGATTTAGTTCGATTTTTAAGACGGCTTGGAATAAATAATATGATTATCTAAAAATATTATTATTGTTGTAATGAAATTGCTTTATTAATTTACTTTTTTTTTTTTAAAAAAAAAAAAGCTCATCATTGAAAATATCCAACTCCTAGTAAATAGTAATAATAAGATATTATTATAATATAAGACCAAATAAAATTTTAAAAGAGGAGTCTTTATATTTTGTTCCAAAGTTCAAACATTAAAATGCAATATTAAACTAACACAATATATTTTTATTATTCTTACATTATTAAGTTTTCTAAAAAAAATTATAAATAAAGAAAATTAAAATTTAAAATGCATATTTTCAACTAAATATTAAATTCTTAGTATATAAATATTATATTTTATATGATATATATAATATAAATATGATTTACGATTTGTTTTATTTTAAATAGAAAACTGAAATCAAACTGTAAATTGAATTTTACAAAAATTGCAAACCAAACAGTTTTATATCAAGAGTCAAATTGAACTAACTGCCTAATTCAATTTGATTTGACTGTTTAAGTTGAATAATGAACACTCCTTCGCTAGTCATTAAAAACCTCAAAAGTGGAGATTTATATGTTTTTAAGTAATTAAACTAATTAAAAGGAAAATAAAATAATAAACAAAAGGAAATGCATGTAACCTAATCCGATCACCAATCTCTCAAAAAAAACAATTGTCTATCTATTTCTCTTGTAATTTTTATTTCTCTCTTCCACCTTAATTTAATTAGTAAAAATTTTTCTTTCCTTTCCTATTAAAAGACATAGAGAAAGAGAAAAAAGCGACAAGCATGTATGTATAATGCGATGGACTTGGTCCATGCATTCATTGCATTTATTGCTTATTCATACATGCTAAAAGAATTCAAAAAAATTTATTTGACAAAAAAAAAAAACATGAAAACTTTAGCACAAGCCAACGCAACGAGTCTTCAAGGTTCGGATACAATGCCCAAAGGAAAGGAAGCAGACTCCATTGTTATCATTTTTTGTTATTTATTCTGTCCCACCACCCACTACGAGCGATGCAGTTTGAACTCTGGGATGTTTCAATAATGACAATTTCTCACCATTTCCCTTTCTACTTTAAAACGTTTTACATTTCAACACTCTTGGATATTGAACCAGATACAGATGTTAGAATAACATAGTAATTACGAACTTACAAATGTTATCACTAATTGGGATTAATTTAATTGACATTGATATACTTGCACTTTGTAAAATCATGAATTCAACACCCACTTCTACCCCAATTTATAATAATAATAAAATTAAATCCACCGCCAAAATTTTATGTTAGCCAGCCAATTTTGTGGTTCTGTCATCTATCAGTAGATATTTTAGGTAAGGAACCAAATTTAGGCCAATTCACTTTCTTTCCTAGTCTGCTCATCAGTAAAATCACCGGACATGGCAGAAGGTATTCTGTGACGTTTCAAAATTCTGGAAGTGGCTACTCTTGCAGAGTTATAGTTCAATGCGATTACCCTATCATCATCCAAATCAAACCTCAAGCTCTCTGCACTACAATGCTCAACAAGCTGGCACAAATGCTTCAAATTTTCAATTTCTACTCCATTGATTTTCTTAACCTGCCCACCATAGCTGATATTTATGAGCAGACAGACAGATAACACAGATAACACTAAATAAACAAAAATTGCAAAAAAAAAAAAGGGGGGGGCTGGAAAAAGTAAAATTAAAAGGGGCCTGCAACTAGCTATGGTCCCAGTTCTACATGAAACAGCTAGTCTAAGAAATAAATTTTGCACCCTTCATGGATACAGACCCAAAGACCTTTGCTCTTGCTAAAGCAATGCCCTTATCATATATAATGCATGATATATTAAAAACAAAAATGAATGCATATGTGTAATTGAATTGGAAACATGCTGGCACCTGTAATTCTGCAAGACGCTCATATCCTGCATTTATATCATCCATCAGCACCTGAACCAGATGAGTAAGTATAGATGAGTTACTAATGTCAATAACTTTTACTTTCTGCAATAAGAAGCTATCTTGCATGTGCAATGAGATAGCGATCGCAAAATTGTAAAAGCTGCTCAAAAAGAGGAAATATAGATAAATAACATGATCCAGTGAAGGTCAAATGGATGTGCTTCTTGGCCTGCTTTACAATCTAAATATTTGTGCATTAAGATACTAATGAAGTCTTAAGAACTGATCAGCATGTCCTATGATTTCAGTTTCACTATTTAAACTCTATTTTGACATTCTTGAAAATTATGAAGATCCTCATATCTTAATTAATTATAAATTGTTTCCTCAGAGCATATAAATTTTCATACTTAAGCTGTAAAAGCATGCCTGGGAAAGAATGACAAGTTGTTCGCCAGCCTTTTTGGGAAGCTCCCTCAATGCACGTTCACACAATCGACGAGGTGAAGTATTATACCAGTCCTCTCCATACTCATGAAGATATGGCTGCGAGAGTGGAACAAAGACCAGACCAGCAAAAATGTAATAACTAGGAAGCTTATCAAATTGGTGAACTGGAACAAGTGGCTGCAACTGCAAAATCCACAAATTTAAAGATTAATTATAAAACAAACAATTTAAGTGTTAAAATGATTACGAAAAAATAATTTGTTTGGTAATAATCCAATGATTCACGATCAGAGAAAAAAAAAACATTCATCACATCATGATATAAACATCCTGCAGGTTTCTTTTTTCCATACTACCTCTTAAACCTATTTTACATAAGACACTAACCAGTAGCCTCTCTTTGGATTGTATTTTGATCTAAATCCAATTCATTTAAGAACTGGTTGGCAGTGTTAAGGAAGTTGCCAACTTACAAATATGATGAAATCCATTAATTAATCACCTAATAGATCAAATATGGGATCTTGAGGAACTTGGAGCAACCCTTACTTTGTATTTTCAAACTTCAGATATCATCAGACTACAAATCTCTTGTTAAGGACCAGACGCTTCAAACTCCAGCCAGAATTCATAAAAAAAATTTATTTGAGGAACTTGAAGCAACCCTTACTTTCTATTTTCAATTTGCAGGTGGCACCATTTTTTATGAAATGAAAAGGGGTTATTACATAAAAGCAGAAAAGATTCTATGTCAATTCAGAAATGCTATTTTAAAATGAAAATATTCTATGTTAATTCAGAAATGCTATTTTAAAATGAATTTGAGAAGATAATGGAACTATCTATTTCAAAAATATGGGAAAATTTACAGGTCTGACGGTGACACTGAATTCATGCTCTTCACCATCCCTCCAAATTCTTAGTAAAGCTGTTTCATTGGGCTTCTTCATTGATACCAAATGATCAAAAGTTATCCGCTCTCTATTACGGAAAGGAACTGCACAGTATATAAGTCGTATTACAAATGAAGAACACAAAGAGGAAAACCACTGTATATTTAAAAGAGCACTGGAAACAAAAATTACTGAGGAAAAAAGAACATTTTAATTCTGCTACTAGAACCATCCTGATAAATGATAACCATGTTTCTGAGAAACTACGAAAGCTTATTGAAAAATCTTAAGAAACATTGTTATAAAGAATTCACAAACGTTATTGAAATAATGCACAACATTTGAACAACTTGGAGTCCTAACCATGATGTCACACTCACATCTGTCATCAGTTACATAAGACTACACATAATCACACCAATCACACTGTTGGTGAAGTTTTTCTATTCACACCAATCACACTGTTATGGTAAAGTTTTTCTAGTTCTTTTATGTAACCATTGGTTCAAATCATAACACCACATTTTCTTATTAAAACAATATGCATTTCTATTAAGTACTTTTGTGTTAGTACTACATGCATAAAATACAGTACATAAATACAAAATGATATAGAATTAAAAGTAATTTGACAACTCCAAGGACATGGTAGTAAATAACACAGTTCTTGACTAAATTATTTAGCTAGCTTGCATATCCACCATATTTACCAATCGCCAACCAAAAAATAGTACTACATATACCTCTCTCCCCTTTAGCACTAAGAGAGGCAACTCTTCCACCTGAGGGCTCTTCTATTCCTTTCCTCAGAAAAATCCACAAAATAGGTAAATGCATTAAACCTAACAGTCTCCTCTTTCCCAGACAATAGTATATAGCACTCAAGCTCTATTAATTAATTCTTAATTGACCCCCCAGTGAACCAAGAAATTCTCGTGACAAAATAAGTCATCTCCCAAAGTTATTAAGCCAAATAAACCTATACACCACAATATGACTCCAAGTCTCCAAAATGGCCACCCATTGGAAATTTGCCTTTGGATCTTCAAGAAGTATCATGTCTGTATCAGGAAAATCTAACAAAATCCAATATAGGCACAATACAAAACTAATGGAAGTATATCCATGCTTTTAAGGTTGGATGTCTTTCAAGTTTTATGACCTAGGTGGGCCTAGCACATAATGTACAGTCTAAGCATGACTGCTGTTAATTTTACTGCAATTGGACAAGTATATCAACATATAATAGATTCTTTGTCAACAAAGACAATATTCAACATATAAAAATTGACAATCAAACACTAAGATTAAACCTTCTGTCACGATTAGCGTTTGCTAATATTTAACCTAGATTGGTGATAACTTTTATCAATCATTTAACATGGTTGTCATTTTTTGATATATTGATGAAAACTAAATCCTAGAAAATAATGGAAATTCTATGATGAACCAGAATGGTCTGATTTTTATTGTCTTTTTTTATAAAGTAATATCAAAAGAGAGAATAAAATAAGACTACAAACCAGAGGGTAAGAAAAATGGATGGGATATCAAAAGAGAAAATAAAATAAGACTACAAACAAGAGGGTAAGAAAAATGGATAGGAAGAATCATCGATTGCCTAATAATGTAAAAAGATGTAGAAAGTGAATACCTGTTCCATCATTTGCTATAGGTACACCATCAAATGCAAGGATTATATCATCTTTTCTTAAGATTCTGTATGCATCTGATAAAGGATTAATTTTGCTCACAAGTACCCCAGTCATTTCAGGGTGCATACTAAAGTGCTTTCTCAAATGAATATTTTCAGCTGGTTGGCATGATAGACCCAAAGAACAGAATCCAGCATACTTTCCATTTTCTTCCACACCGGCTATAAAATGCTTAATCACAGGAACAGGAATTATGTAACTGAAAATCACAAAATGGGCAAAAAGTATTAACTACAAGTAATATTTAAATATATAGAACTATGGACTAAGAAAAACAAGAAGTTGTGAAAAAAAGAATAATAAAAAGAATTTATAGCTCAAAGTATTTCACTGTCTTTTGCTCTTCCTCTTATATAAATCGTAATAATGTTATGGCAGAAACCACCCTTATTATGTTGCCGACAAATATGCGAACTCCAAATTTCGTTAACCTATCAATAAAATAATTTTAAAAACCATGATATTTTGAAGTCTTATGACCCAAAACATAAACATATGGTGACTACTCACCCGATGTTCTCAGCACCTGAAAGATTTTGAAAAGCTACGCCAGCAACTTTATTGCCCATTATCGCTGGGCCACCACTATTCCCTGGATTTATGGCTGCATCAATTTGTATTGCCATCAGCTGGGTTGCACCATGAACATATTGTGTGGGTTCAACTCTAGAGACAACACCTTTAGTAACAGAAATGTTGTCACCACCTGCCACCAATGAAAAGATACCATGAGGTCCAATCATGTCTGCACTCTGCATAAAGTCACAAAGAAGCAACACCTAACAGCAAAAAAATAAATAAAGAAGCTGTGTATAATGTAAAAAGACACACAAACTATACCTTAGAAAGTTTGAACTGTTTCTTAATGTACGAAAGGTTGAAGAACCTAACTGCTACTGGTTTTGTGGTCAGCAAAACCCGAATAATTGATGGGATTTAGGGTTTGGATTTCAGGTGAACAGAAGGATCTGTTCACAAGAATTTTTTGGGTGCAGCAACTCAAGATTCAGCTAAAGTTTGATTGAGTGGCCTTAATTTGTGGAGTTCAAAAAACATGCTGGAATTAATATTTTATATTGGATAATGATGGGTTACGTTTTCTTGGGATCACTATGGACAGTAACTTTGAACACTGTAGCAGGCTGCCTTTGAAAAAAAAGAAGAAGAAAATATGACACACCAAACAATTGTAAAAGAAACTTAAATTAAAATTCTCAGAATCTTTTTAATCAAAGCCTTAAACTAATATCTTCAACCAAAGTATAATAGTTGCAGCCAACAATACCTGTCATTTTCTTTTTCAAGTTTAACTTGTAAAAGCAATGGATATATATGATGTCATTGCTGTAGGGGAAAAGAGTAGCATTATATAATGAGATGTAAGAGCCCATTTCACCTATAATTTCCAAATGACCTTCCCAAAACAGCCTGAATATAACTATACCTATAAGTTCAAAAAACCCATGCATAACAACCATTACATTATGAGACCTCCCTTGGTAATTCACTTTGTGACTTGCTAGTTCTATTTTCCAAAGAAATGCAAATTCAAAAAATGACAAAAAAGAATTAGGAAAATTAAGCAAATGCTTCTATCAATGTCAACTTCACAGCCTCAGAAACCCAAAGTCTTTCAACTTACCAAAAAATTCTCAGCCCAATCAACTGTTGAATACTCCAACAAAGTGGTCTTAAAGGAGTGAGGAAGACCCATACCCAAATACAAATTGGAAGTGTCCCTAGTCCCTACTCCACATCCCATAATTGTAGCCAAAACCTTAACATATCCACGTCATCTAATAGGGATGAGTATTATTCCATTAAAAGAGAATTACCAACTCATTCAATTAATTTTTTTGGTTGGTTTATGAATTTAATTAAGTTCCATTCAAATCTTGAAAATTTCATTTATATATATATATATATATATTCCCTTTATCATATGGAAGTGGCTTGCCAGTGTTTTGTTCAATTTGAAATTAGAAGTCCTACTCAAAGGCTCTTTTTTTTCTAATTTTCTTTTCAAGTTTTAACCCAAAATCAAGACCCCCATCTATAAAACCCAAAACTAAAAATAATCCAACCGAGCCAAACTAAACGGTTTCAGTTCAGTCTTTTCCTGAAAATTGGCTTCAGTTTATAAATATAAAAGCCTCATATATTTCAACTACTAGATTTAAGAAATACAGATACTTTAAATTTTATTACTAACATACTGAAAGTTGAGACTGAAAGCCAAATTGATAGAAGGTGCAGCCCAGTTAACCACCAGAACCATGACAATAAGTCTTAAATTCACCTCTATAACAAAGACCATTCATAAATGTCATGATGAGCACCCCATATATACATCACGAACTTTTCCAAGAACTTCTCTTGTAGAAACTACCTCAAAGCAAAGCAAGATATCTTAGATGCATGTTTGATCTTCACTAGCACTACAAATAAGCCTTGTATTGTAATATTGTATCACCTAATTTATGTTTTATGTTTTTGTTTCCTCTATTTGCCTTATAAACATGGGACACTCGAAATCAATTCTTATACCTTATACATTGAAACACAAAAACCGTTATACTTTCTTTTGCCTTCTTTTCCCATCCCATGCTTTGAAAGCTAACAATTCATTTCAACTTCAATCAAACCACATAATCAGGGACTATGACGTAAGCAATTAGACAAAGATATGTCATTTAGCGTGAGAATGAATCTCAAAATCAAGTTGTCCATAGATTATGTATTGCTTAGTGCAGCAACCCTCAATTAGAATAGCTACTATGTAATATAATGGAGTATTCAAAGTGGTGCTATGTTATATTTTTACCCTGAGGATATCCAACTACAGCAACAGCTTCTTGCAGAAATGGGATGTCTCCTAGCTCCAAGAAATTCATGCCCTCCCAAAACTCTTCATTTTCAACAGCCAGAATAGCTAAATCACATTCATGACCAACAGCTTGAACTTCTGCTCTATATTTGGTGGGAGACCCATGTCTTCTCACAAGTACAAATGTATGATCAGCCACTACATGAGCATTTGTAAGAATCTTTTTTCCAGGAATAACAAATCCTGCATTATAAGTTCATAACAAAAACTAAAGTTAGAAAATATAATAAAATGAAAACAAAGATGTATTTATCAGCTTCTTAGTTTAATCATTGATATTTCAGGGTTTATATTAAAATTTTAAGATTTGAAGTTCAAATGCTCATAGTCACTAGTAGACGAAATTTGTACCTAAAACATATTCAGCACATCCCACAATTAACATAAGAGAAATTAATTTCATACTATTATCTTTGTTGCTGGGACTCTGATTAGTTTACAGTGCTTCATGTGACTAGACTTTTGACTCATCTACTATTTTATCAATTTTTGTGACCAATGCAAGTCCACCCAGAATCAAAAAGAAATTAGTTTGGATAGCAGCATAAGTACCACAAAAATCTATTGTTGGACCAAAAACACATGAAAACTAAAAATGATAAGCACAATTCTCACTAAGATGTAAATTCATTATTCATCTCATTTTAATGCATCAAATGGTCGTGGAATTGGAGAATGCAGATAACGTCTGCAAATTGCCTAGTATAAATCCACAGCAGAAATGGAAATATCATTCAAATATAGTCAATTTAAAGTACAAATATTCACAAATGCCAAGCAAGCCAAAACTTCAATCCATTATTTGATTGCACCATCTGGTTGTGCAAGAAATGTGAAAAATACAAGACCAAAATATTGTATATAGAATTTGACTATGAAAAACATCCATGAACAAGGAGATAGGCAGAGACTATTTGCAGATAGCCATTCAAAGTTTCAAACCAAACAAATTATCTGAGATTGCGTTTGGATAAAATAATTTGAATTTGGGTTTTTTACTTCAAATTGCACAAATTAAGATCATTTTTGCCGCCAATGCGACTGGGTTTGGTCAGTGAAAATAAATAAATAAAGAGAAACATAGATACCGGAACCCATAGTTTCGCGCTGGGGCTTGTTCTGCCAAGGAAGGAAACAGTTGGGGCTGCTGGATACTGTAAAGATCTTGACCACTGAGTCCAGTGCTAAATCTACGGCTGAATATGCATCCGTCAGCTGAGGATGATGATTCGCAATAGAACTAAAGGAGGAAGTCTGAGTTGAAAAATTAGCTGTTGTAGAGCGTAACAAGTTATTCATAAAGAAAGGATTGATTTTGTTGGAGTTTGATGAAACAGAACAACTATCTATTTCCCCTACCAACGAGCTACTATTACTAATACTACGCTGGTGGCTGTGTATGTGTCTGATAAAAAAGGAGGAGCACAACCTCCGCACTGTGCCAACTGATGAACCCAGCATGGTCATTCCTACTGGAATGCTTCAGTGTGTAACAGTGCAGCTATTTGAGCTCTGATCAGGGACAGGGAGAGAGGAGAGGGAGGGATGGCTTTGTTTCCCTTTCCCGTACTATTTTATTTTTAATTTTAGTTTTAAAATTAAATAGTTGGATCGGTAAAATTCATGGTTTGTGGATTGTGTGTGTGATTACGGGCTAGGCTGTTAGGCCTTAACCCATTTTACATATGGAAGCCCACAACCTCAATCATCCACTAGTCCGTCTGATATTTTGGGCCCATTGACATTAATAGGATACAGATTTTTTTTTTTTTTTTTTTAAATTAATTAATTAAATCGGCAGGCCGGATTGTTGGTTCAAAAAGACGCCAAAAATGTGTAGTCTGAAGTCTGAAGAATCTTTGTTTCGTATTTAAACTAATAATCATTGATTCGATGCCTCGTGTTATCTTGTAGTTTAGCCACAGAACGGACCTTAGAAATTGCCGGCCTCAATTCCATATCATATGACACTAGCATACATATATCGCCTCTTCTATAGAATAGAAATTATTAACCTGAATGCAAATTAATTAATTAATTAATACCAAATCATGAAAGGCGGTGGTGGGTTGCCATTCAATGGACGAAAGGACAGAGACGAGGACCTCCTCCTATTCAAGGAATTGCATAAACGTGAAAAAGACCGCCTTGCCAGCCTCCTTCAGCCCGTTTCCGATGAGTTTGAGCCCAACGTTATTAATGGTACTTATATAGTATATATTTGTTGCTGACAAGATAAAAAATTAAGTATCTTTTTAATTAAAAGTTGAAATTAATGCAGGCAATTATGCACTCTATAGAATTGCATCTGGGAAGAAAGGATCTGGATATGAATTCTTTGGTGAAAATGACAAAAGTGATTATGATTGGTAAGTAATTTTAGTTGCTATATACATATAATTCTGTATTTTCTAATTTCGACCAAATTCAGATTCGAATTCTGAATAATATATACGAATATGAAGGTTGAAAACGCCACCAGCAACGCCTCTGTTCCCCTCTTTAGAAATGGAAGCAAATGGCCCGCAACTAGTCCTTCAACGGGAGATACCCATTGCGCAACCTCTTTCACGTGTATATTTAACATCCCTTTTAGTTAAATATTTTCAGATGAATTAATTAGGTGTTCATTGGAATCACTAGCTACTAATTAATTATATAAAAATCAGTTTTCAGCCAGCAATTCAGAGGCATTGAAAGGAACTAGTGCAGCACCTAAATCTCCTAATTCAAAACCAAAGATCCCTGTGAGATCCGTGACCCCAGCAGCAGGTCAAAGATCAACTCAGACTCTTGGTAAGAATGCCAAAGTGGTGAACCAAAAAATGGCCCAATTAACCGCCGATCTGAATAAACGAACAAATATGATTACCAACACCAACCAAACAAATTTCCCATCCAAAAACATCACAGCATCGGATTCAAAAACAAGGCCTACAAGTAGAGGTGGAGGTGGTGTAAGGTCAACAATTCCTGCAGGATTTTCCAATGATACGCCTCCTAATCTAAGGATAGATCGTGCAACATCAGCTACACGCGGCCGACCTGTAGTAGTCAGTAACCCAACAGTAATATCATCAGTTCACCAAAAAACAGAGCCTACTCTGAGATCAAAGAGGCAATCATGCTCACCAAGTGTGACGAGGGGTCGAAAACAAAATGAAGAAAATTTGACTAATCAAAAACCCAAAGTTCAAACAGGAACTCAAATTTTTGGAAGCAGAATAGTGGACAAGGTAATGAATGTTAGAAAATTGAGTGCCGAAGAAAGAGAGGCAAAGCAAAAACCTCAAGGTACTAATTATAGTACTGCAAATACTTACGGTGGTTTTGGAAGGATGGTGTCGTCTAAGAGTTCATTAGACATGGCTCTCAAGCAGATGGTATGCTTCACTCCTTGTATGCCCTCTCTTTTGCTATCTCATTGTACTTGTTTATTTCAATCCGAGCTCTTCACTTTGCATTTTACTAACATGTATATATAGATAGATAAATTATTATCACGCTCCACTAAACACATGTTTAACATGCATCTGCTTAATTAATTTGTTAGTATATATAAAACAGAAACGGAATCAGAAAATTTTATTTGAATTGTCAAAATTAATAAGGGAACAAAAAAAAATAAAAGGTTAATTTTTTTTATAAACTTTCTAATAATTTTTGTTTTGAATAATAGTAACTAATTATATTTTGGTATAGAACATTAACAACATACCTGCCTTCCTTTGCACGGTCGTCCCCCTGGTAAACGCCTAACCTTTTTATTGCTCATCATTTTTTTTTTTTTTTTTTTTCATTTGCAGGAAATAAAACGAGATGGGATCAATCCCCGTCACATTGGATTTGTCCCTGGAAGAATGTCCACACGGGACTAATTAATAAGCTATTTATAAAGCAGCATTTGGTTAATATATATATATATATATATATATATATATATATATATATATATATATATATATATATAATTAATACACGCTGTATTAATTAAAATGCTAAGAAAGCTGCAGTTCCCTAATTTATATATCTTGCAACCATTGTCTTGTATGATAGAAGTTTATTTTTCTTTTCTTTTCTTGCAATATTGCAACATGTATCTCAAAAAAGAAAGAAACAATCTTGCGACATGACAAAAGGTTAATAGCAATAGCTTCTGAATCATATTTTATTTAATTGATGAAAAAATCTTTGTATATACTTGGGTACATGGCCTCATTTCATATACTTAGCCAATCAAAAAGAAAACTTCTTAGGAAAAAAAAAATTGCTTATGATTTTTTTTCCTTGATAAAATCTTTTTCTTTTCCATATTTTTGTGACATATTGGAGTTTATTTTAGGGCCGAAAGACCTAGTTCGAGTTCATCAAAGTCAAATTTACTAAAAATTAGTAAATTAATTTGGTATACACATTGGGTATATATTTTAGAAGGACTCTTAAATACTAACATATGCTATATTCTTTTACATTTAAAAAATATATATATATGCTATATATTCTAGCGATTAATTAAGTAGAAATAATGTGTAATTATGAATGTGATCATACATATTAAATCCCACCTTCTTTCAATCTTGCGTTCCACAATTTTTTCTTGACATGGGAAATTTTGAAAAAAGAAAAAAAAATGATTGTTAGAATTTAAATTTTTTATGGTCTGTATTATATAAAACAAATGTCTGCCAGATTATTAGCCAGCCTTCGAACCTATGGATACGGGCTCAAGCTCCAAGTTAATATAACCAATGAATACGGGCTCAAGCTCCAAATTATTAGCTAATTGCGTAATCCCCATTATGCAGCAGTGTTAATATAACCAGGGCAGGATCTACTAAGAAGTCAGTGAGACAGCTACCTCCAATGACTTTTAAAATAAGAAAATTACACCAAATTGATAAGAATAGATCTTATCTGCTAGTGTAGATGCGAAATATAGTGGAGAGTATGACCTGCAAGCAAGAGAGAGAGAGGTCAGGAGCTCTCCGAGGGTTGTCCCGGCGAAGGGGCTCCGAACGCTCTAGTCAAAGAGAGGACAGTGAGAGAATGTATTGAATCTTATGAAAGTGATATAAAAATTACCTTTATATAGGGGAGAATAGAGACCCCACACTTGTCCTGTTAGCTTGAGCAGCTTACAAGCAAATCACTTTTTGGACATATCAAGAGCCCCCCACTCCCGAGTCTGATCGAGACTTCTAAAGAGCGAGCGAAAAGAGTAGATACATCTTTTCATTGCTTGTGATTCATCTCTGTTATTTGCCATTTTAATTGCATCTGGTGAGCTTGTTATGATAGCTGTTAGATGCTTGAGGCAGTCGGATGCTCATGTGATGAAGCGAGCTGAGGAGCTCGATATGAAGGCAGTTTATATGCCTAAATGATAATGCGAGCTGAGGAACTCGATCTGAAAGCAGCTAGGTGCCTAAATGATGATGCGAGCTGAGAAGCTCAATCTGAAGGCAGCTGGGTGCCTGGATGATGATACGAGCTGGGGAACTCGATCTGAAGGCAACAGGGTGCCTGAATGATGATGCGAGCTGAAGAGCTCGATCTGAAGGCAGCAGGGTGCCTGGATAATGATGCAAGCTGAGGAGCTCGATTTGAAGGTAACAGGGTGCGTGAAGGATGATGCGAGCTGAAGAGCTTGATCTGAAGGCAGCAGGGTACTTGAAGGATGATGCGAGCTGAGGAGCTAGATCCGAAGGTAGCAGGGTGCCTAAATGATGATGCGAGCTGAGGAGCTCGATCTAAAGACAATATGATTGCCACATTATAGTGTGGTCTTATGGTCTTCGATGGTCTGCAGGTCTTCATTGCCACTATATGTGGACTTACAAATTCCTAATAGCTTCAAGTCTTCAATGCCACTATATGTGGATTTATAGATTCCTAATAGCTTCAAATAATTGTGCCTTCTTGAGGAAGGTCTTAGATAAAATTATACCTCACTATAAGGCCTTAAAGAATTTGTCTCACTGATAAATGAGGACTTTGTAAACTTGCGAAGGCCCCCACTTCCTGATAGAGATCTTCGGATATCTTGCCTCATCAATCGAGGGCTTTACAATAATATGTCTCGTCGGATGAGGGCTTTAGATAATAATATGCCTCTCTCGTGGGAGGACTTATAAATCCACCTCGCCGCTCGAGGTCTTCGGAGAATAAAGTGCCTCGCTCATTGGGAGGACTTAAGAAATCCACCTCGCCGCTTGAGGTCTTCGGAGAATAAGGTGCCTCGCTCATTGGGAGGACTTAAAAAATCTACCTCGCCGCTCGAGGTCTTCAAGAAAACTTGCCTCGCTGACCAAAGACTTATAGAAAACCTACCTCACTGATAGAGGACTTTTATATAATCTACCCCACTTGGGGGTCTTCAAGAAAACATGCCTCGCAGATAAAGGACTTTAGATAATAACGTGCCTCTCTCGTTGGAGGGCTTTAGCCTTGCCTTAACAAGGGCTTAGGTGCATGATGAAAAGTGCGACCTGAAGAGCTCGATATGGAGGCAATTAGGTGCCTGAATAGAGACACAAGCTAAGGAGCTCGATATGAGGCAACTGGGTGCCTAAATAGATATGCGAGCTGAGGAGCTCGATATGGAGGCAGCTGTGTGCCTGAATGGAGATACGAGCTGAGGAGCTCGATCCGGAGGCAGCTGGGTGCCTGAATAGATATGCGAGCTAAGAAGCTCGATATGGAGGCAGTTATGTGCCTGAATGGAGGTGCGAGCTGAGGAGCTCGATCCGGAGGCAGTTGAGGAGCTCGATTCGGAGGCAGTTGGGTACCTGAATAGATATGCAAGCTGAGGAGTATGATATGAAGGCAACTGTGTTCCTGGATAATGATATGAGCTAAAGAGCTCAATATGGAGGCAACTGTGTACCTGGATAATGATATGAGCTGAAAAGCTCAATCCAGAGGCAGCTGTGTGCCTGGAGGATATACGAGCTAAGAAGCTCGATCTGGAGGCAACTGGGTGCCTGGATAATGATATGAGCTGAAGAGCTTGATCCGGAGGCAACTGTGTGCCTAGAGAATATGCTAGCTGAGGAGCTCGATATAGAAGCAACTGGGTGCCTGGATAATGATACGAGCTGAAGAGCTCGATCCGGAGACAGCTGTGTGCCTGGATAGAGATGCAAGCTGAGGAGCTCGATCTGGAGGCAGCTGGGTGCCTAAATAGAGAGGCGAGCTAAGGAGCTCGATATGGAGGCATCTGTGTGCCTGGATAATGATACGAACTGAAGAGCTCGATCCAGAGGTAGCTGTGTGCCTGGATAGAGATGCGAACTGAGGAGCTCTATCTAAAGGCAACTGGGTGCCTGAATAATGATATGAGCTGAAAAGCTCGATCCGGAGGCAACTGTATGCCTGGATAATGATATGAGCTGAAGAGCTCGATCCGGAGGCAGCTGTGTGCCTAGAAGATATGCGAGCTGAGGAGCTCGATCCAAAGGCAACTGTGTGCCTGGATAATGATACGAGCTGAAGAGCTCGATCCGAAGGCAGCTATATGCCTTATATAGTTTCTGTAGTTGAGTAGCTTCTGTGAAGGGTTTGAGAATTACTTTTATGTCTGTCTTTAATTTTGTTTGTATTTTTACAGACTTCATTAGCTACTTCTTTTTCCCCCCTTCGAAGAAGGAACAACTTGTTGTTTCTTTTGTCTCACTTGGAGAGCTGAAGCATTTTACCTCACTTGGAGGCCTCCGTAATATGCCTCGCCAAATGAGATCTTAGAATAATAAAGTGCCTCACTTGGAGGTCTTAAGTGCCTTACCTTGGTAAGGGCTTTGGCTTCGCCTTGGCAAAGATAATACATCACCTTGATGAGGTGCCTCACCTTGATGTAGTCTTTGGCCTCGCCTTGACAAGGGCTTTTTCTTCTCCTTGACAAGGGTTTTTTCTTCGCCTTGATAAGGTTTTTGGCCTCGCCTTGATGAGGTTTTTGGCCTCGCCTTGACGAGGGCTTTGACCTTATCTTGACAAGGGCTTTTTCTTCGCCTTAACAAAGATATTACCTCACCTTGACGAGGGATTTAGTGTCTCATATTATGCGCGGATTGATATTGTCATCTGAAGACGTCTCTGAATTGTTGTAAATAACATATATAACAAACTTCTGCCTTATTGAGCAGTTTGCTAGTAGCAATGAGAATATTTTCAATATTTTTAACTTTGTAATGAAGAGTTATTCTGATATGGAGGGACTTACTCCCCCGCAAAAAGAATGGATTTGCTTGTAATCCATTTTAGAAAAAGAACATGCTTTTGATATAAATTTCAATTTTTAAGTAAAAAATTGCATGTAAAACGGCATGTGATATGCGCAATTAATCATGAATGTGATTCTCAAATATGTCATGTCATTTTATGCTGCATGATCATAGCAGATAATTTATTCATGCTAAAATAGGCATATATATGCATTTTATTCAAGTAATTGATATTGCGAAATTAAATATAATGCATGATAAGATATTGAAAACATATCTGTAATGGAGCGATCGGTCTTAAAGATTGTTCAGAAGAATTTCTGGATCCATAGAGATGCATTCTGAACCAAAAAAGTAACTTTTGTGCAGTCCGGCTAATTGATTTGCGGTATTTGAATGCGCGTTCGGAGTGAAATTTTGACGAACGGACTTCGGATCGACGATGTACACTCAAAACGAAGATTTCTGGATTTTCAATCTTCACCGCCGCGTGGCTGGTGACCGGAGTTTCACCGACAACATTGGTTGGAGTCGGGGAAGATACTATTAGCTTCATCTAGATGCCAAGATTCCAAATCTGTAAGCCACTCGCCGTGAATCTTAGCCATTTTGCCGAAAATTGCCTAGAAAGATTCGATGGCTGATTTCTGATTTGGCGTTCCAGCGACGGATCGACAGCATGGATGGTACCAAAATGAAGCTCGGACTGAGAGGAGTTCAGCCATGTAAAAATATCCCGCATTGGACCACTGGTTTGGCCGAAAAAGAACTATGAAGGTGGCGGTGCTGGTAAGCTTTGGGTGGCGATTGCGAGCTTCTCCGGTGGCGGTTTGCGCTGTGGTTGGTTGCCTTGGAGTCACTGGCAGCTAGGCTTCAAGGTGGCATGGGCAGTGTTGGCTGGAGTTCGCGAAAAATGGAGGAATGACCAAACGGTGGTATTTTCTCTCTCTTCTCTCCCTTTTCTCTCTTTTCGATTTTCTTTTCTTCACTTTTTTTTTTATATCTCCTGGTGATCATTTTTTGGGAGATGTATTGGATCAATGATTCTGATAACCGAAAAATTTTAAGATGGCCGCAAATGTCGAATCTGGTGAAATTATTGAGCTATGAACACAAATTTACTGTGTCGTTTCCCACAGACGGCGCCATTCTGATAAGAATTGATCTTATCTGCTAATGTAGATGCGGGATCTAGTGGAGGGTATGACTTGCAAACAAAAGAGAGAGAGGTCAGGAACTCCCCGGGGGCTGTCTCGGTGAAGAGGCTCTGACGCTCTAGTCAAAGAGAGGATAGTGAGAGTATGTATTGAATCTTATGAAAGTTACCTTTATATAGAGGAGAATGGTAACCCCTCTACGAACACTTGTCCTGCTAGCTTGAGCAGCTTACAAACATGTCACTTTTTGGACGTAATATAAATATAATTTTTTTTAAATATCTTTTTGTTTTTTTAGGTCTTCAAAAATATATATATATATATATATTTTTTATATATATATTTATGATATACTTATAATATAACTTTGAAAGTGAGACATTTTTTAAATAGAAAATTTAATAAGTTATATTTTTGAAAAAAAAAAAAAAAGAAGACATATATGAGAATGTTTTATCTTTTTTAGGTGTTTGTGTAAAAACTCTTTTTAAAATTCCTTCCTTAAATTATGCATATTCACAAATGTGATCTCACTAAATTTTGTCCATTTGCCCCATTAAATTACAACTTACTAGCATTTTATCTTCTCTATAATTTTAAAGTTATACTTGTAATTTTAAGTCAAATAAAAATAAAAGAACTCCAACTCATATTTGTAGAAACAATTGGACCGCAATTAAATTAGATTATGCTTTTTATGAATTTAATACACCGCTATAAATATTAATCAATAAAATTCTATTAGGTGTAGAATTTGCATCTTACAGGTATGCATTTTAATTATAATATTATTAGCTTAATTAGATAGTCGTTATTAATTATATTATTTTATATATTTATTAATTTGATACTCAAAATTTAAAAGTTAAACTCAAGTAACCATTTAATTTGATATTATCACTTTTATTTTATAAAAAAAAATATTATTTTTTTCTTATTATAGATTTCTTGATGACTTGGGTGAAGAAAACATGACAACAAGTATATTTTAATTTTTTATTTTTTTAATGACTTATGAACATAATATTTTTAAAAATTACTATGCTTGAAATAATGTATATTAATAAAAGATAATGCATTAATATATTATAAGATTAAGATAAAAAGACTCATCGCACCGGTTATTTTCTAGTTAGAACTAAATTTAAATTTTTCCTTAATTTTCTTCGTTTTCCTTTATCACAAAGTTGTTGTTTTCCAGCATTCCCATTCTTTCCGCTCGCGGAACTTGAGATCAAATCCCAACAAAAATGGTATCTTATATTTGATTTTTTTTTATTAATATTTCAGTTCTTTAATTATCTTTTTATTACTTTTTCAATTCTTTTTATTATTTTCTTTAATTTTCTTTTTCCTTCTTTTATATGAATTTTTTCTCCCCAATCTCACTCTTATAATAATTTTGTAAAATGAATTAAAAATCTTCTCCATTATCTTCTGTTAAAAATTAATTATTTCAATGATAAAAATGACTATATATATATATATATATATATATATATATATATATATATATATATAAATATAATTTTTATTACAAAATTAGCTATCAAACTTTTTATAAAGGAAGATAATATTTGAATTGCATATAATATCAAGGTAAAATATTTTTTAACTATATAATATACAATTAATATAAAAGGAACAAATTAGAAAGTTTTTTTTTTTTTTTTTGAGAACAACAAATTAGAAAGTGTTAATTTAAAAAAAAAATGATAAGAGAGTAATCCCTCCTAATAAAATAAACAACATAAAGGAAAGAGTGATAATTTAGTTGTAAATTTAGTTATAACATGAAAAAAAAAAATAATATAAACATATATTCTAATTTCAAAATGGAAAATAGTTTTTTTATCATTGATAATTTTCCGTGAAAATGAAAACTGAAAATATTCTTAGAAAATAGAAAATGGAAAACATAAAATTATTTTCCATAAGTAAACATGCCATAAGGACTTCTCAACTTGGAGAGAGGAAGTTAGAGAATTGTCAGGCTCAGTTTTCTATATATATATATGCTTGTTGATTATGTAAAGAGTAATCTTAATTATCAAATCAAATGCCATTAAAATATCTTACTTTGACCCTAATAATTCATACTCTGATAATAACTTCACCATTTTCTTTAAATAACTTATTTTTTGCATAGTTGTTATAAAGAAACTAATGAGTTTTTAAATAACTTATGTTTAATTGCATATTATAAAGAAACTAAAGAGTTTAAGGAAAGAAAGTTGTATCAGAACATGAGATTATGAAATTATTATAATTTTGTTGAAATGGTCCACTTATAAATAGTTAGTAGCACAAATTAATAAAAATGATAATGTAAGTATTAATTGTTTGATGATGATGATGAACCTGCTGGTTTACGGTTCAGAATATTCTTCCTTGCCTATGTATTTATTACAAAAGAATAGGCGGGTATATAGCCAAAATTAATAGTAGTAAAAATAATAATAATAAAAGGAAGGTTTGTAGTATTGTGTTCTGGCATGGAATTGATTAAGAAGGTCAGACCTTGTTGAATATTTGGCTCAGCAATTCACTAGCATGCAACCCTAAAGATACATTAAAATGATGCAACATATTAATGAGGGCGAAGAAATGAAATAGTTTAACTATTATTAGTTAAAATGGATGGGTATTATTAATTATTGTTAAAATTAATTATGACTTTGGTTAAATAGAGGTGGTTGGTACCAATGGTAATAGAGTGGGTATGGTATGGGCACAGATGATGAGATGCACAACCTGAAAGGCTAAATTGAATGGAAGAAAAAGATGTTACTAGAAACAAAGAAAGATAGATACTCTACTACTACTAGTATAGTTGGTGTACAGAGAGAAAGAGAGAGAGAGAGAGAGAGAGAGAGAGAGAGGAAATGTCATGTCAAAACAACACAACATGCTCCAAATCTCTGAGGAGTCTGAATAGGAAGTAATAATAATAAGAACAAACAAACACAACCTCACACACTCTCTCTCTCACTCACTCACGGCCTGTGTTTGCTTTCTCCGCGTCTCCTTAGCCTCTGGTCCTGGGGGGACTTTCCCCTTCTCCTTCGCTGAGTGATACTACCTCCATTCTCTTTCTCTCTCTACCCCTAGCTATACGTTAGGAACGCCTATTCATCATCTTTATGCCATTTGTTTCCGGCGAAGAAATAGAAGCGATAAGAGAGCAAAAAAGAGGCCATTTTTGCATGAACCCACCACCCTTTATTATTATTTTCATCATCATTTTATTTTATTTCAATTTTCCAGAAAGCAGGCATTAAAGAGGGGTTTCACATCTTTCAATTCGCTGCTTCCAAGGTAAAAAAAAAAAAAAAGAAAGAAAGAAACACATATACAAAGGTTTTGCTTAGCTAGCCAAGAGATCCATCCATCCTTTCTTCTTCATGAAAAAAGTAGATTTGGAACTAATTAAGAAATAAGGTTTGACTGCACAAGTGGGTCGAGCTGGTCACTCACCCTGCACTACTCCCACGCACTAGCTAGTACTACTACAATTCCTTTATCTACCATTACCATTTAGGTAGATGCATATTTTCTCTTCTTTTCTTCTTCTTTCTTTAAAAAAATTTTTTTTTTTTTTTAAATGTTTCAAGACAAAAAAAATAGAAGAGAATTAGGGAAATTCTTCTTCAATATCCCAAGATCTCTCACAATCCAAGTCAGAGCTTTCTTTTATTCTTTCCATATTTCTCTCTTCTTTTTTTTAATTATAAATAAATCTATGTAATATATATGATTTGATATGATGAAGCTACTTAATTAATTACTCGTTTGCAATGTAATATTTATAATTTTATAATATTTGGGGGGCTTGGGGTGGGGGGTGGGGTTCATCCCGAGATCTTCCATATGTGTCGTTCCTCTCTCCTAGCTAGCTATCATCTTTACTTTACTTTACAGGTATATCATATATTAATTAAATTTGTTTCTATGAATTTCAAGCGAGATCTGCTCCCCGAACCTTTCCATTGAAAAAAGCGAAACAAATTATAATTAAACTTTACTACACGAGATCCAATCCACAAACCTACCGCTAAAATCAATCAATTTTCCTATTCTATCCAAAACTAGTCCACTCTCGTACAGCTAGTTGCTACTATTTGTTAGGGTTTCTGGGTTGGGTTGGGTGGGTAACCCAGCAATACATAGAGTGATCAGATTTGGTAGCAGCCGCAATTCTCTAAACAAGATTTTTGCTCATACATATATTACCATATTTATCCTCTTTGAGCTAGATCTCCGAATTACCAGCTAAAAAAATCACAAGTTAGTAATTAGTAATTATAGGCACAGATCCTGCAGCAAGGGTAATCTTAATTTCCATTTTTTAAATGCATAAGATTTTCCAACAAATTCTTTCTTTTGCATTGTTTTAATTTGGGATAATATTCTTTTCCATTTGTGTTATTATGAGGATCTCTCTTCTCCTAAACCCTAAAACCAGTCATTTCTGCCAATAGATATTATAATATGTATGTATCTCTCAAAACTCCATATTTCATCTTCTTTTTAATTAGCTGCAGTACAGCTAGTACATTTATTCAAGTCTTTTTTTTTTTTTTTTTTTCTTTTATTATATCTTTATCGAGCATATTATGTCTAATGTCTAGAAGCAAATACACTCATTAACTTAGGGTTTATGGATTGTCCCTCGGCCCTACTAAGTCGTACGTTATAATGGTATATATATATATTTCCATTACAGAAAATTTTGAGTTTAATAACTTGTTATTATATGACAGAGGAGAAGAGGGAGAATATATTATGGCATCGTCATCAAATTCTCCATGTGCTGCCTGCAAATTTCTGAGGCGAAAATGCCAACCGGAATGTGTGTTTGCTCCGTACTTTCCACCGGATCAGCCCCAAAAATTTGCCAACGTGCACAAAGTGTTTGGGGCAAGTAATGTGACAAAACTTCTAAACGAGCTGCACCCCTCCCAGCGCGAGGATGCTGTGAATTCCTTGGCATATGAGGCCGACATGCGTCTCCGCGACCCTGTGTATGGGTGCGTTGGGGTCATCTCTCTCCTCCAGCACCAACTACGTCAGCTACAGATGGATCTCAGCTGTGCCAAATCTGAACTCTCCAAATATCAGAATCTAGGCATCACTGGCGGCCACGCCGGTCTATTCGCTGCCGCTGCTGCTACCACCCACCATCCGCAGAACCACCTTGGGATCAATCTCATCGGAGCAGGCGGTGGGGGAAGGGACCATCACTACCACCACCAATTCTTCCCCAGAGATCATCAGCAGCAGCAGATGATGAGGACCTTTGATGCTGCCAGCAACTACGATGCAAGCCTTCTTGCCATGAATGTCTCTGCAGCAAGTATTGGACAACTCAGTCAGTTCCAGCAACCCAGGGCTGCTGGTGGAGATGATCGCCGCACCATTGATCCCTCTTAATTACTTTCATTTTCTTATTATTCTCTGGTATGTTACTTTTCCCACCTCCTGCTATATCTTTATTATTATTATTATTCATATATATATATATAATAAAAACAAGATAATGATACTGAGCCAAAAAAAAAAAATGCACTCTATAATATAGATTTCTGGAATTAGGGTTAAACAAATCAAAATCTAGATATTAATTATATATGCCTCTCCTCCTTTCTAGCTTAGTGTAATTCAGAGTAAGGCAAATACACAGTACCAGAATGTCATTGTAATCATTTTAATTCTCATATATATATATATATATATATATAATTTAACTTTGAGCTAAGAATTCAAACTTATAATTTCATAATTCTCAATATGACTAAACCAAAATCATTTATTAGATCTTTATATATTAAATACTTATTACTTTCTTTGAAAAAATTCTTACTTATTCTAAATGTATAGACTTGGTCAATATAGATAAAATAAAAGATAGTCAAATCCTTTGTTGACCAAAATAACTAGCAAGCAAGCATTATTCTAGCGTAAATTAATTAATTAATTAATGTTAAAATATATTTGAAATGTGGTTGGTTGATTAAGAGTGAGTATTTTCTAAATTTGTAACAGTATAATTCAATGTCCTAAATTAGGAATTGCCCTGTAATTCACACGGTTGTATCTTGTGTAACACAGTATACTCATCTAATGAAATTGGCACCACATGCACCTATATAAATATTCTACAACACTGGCTAGTTTTGAATTCATAATATTAATACTTAATTGTTTTTGACTAATTAATTTATGCAGGCTGGGCTTTGAAGGATTCAGTGAAACAAGAGAGGGCGATATAATTTATCTTAATTTTATTAATTAATACCCTTTGCATAGACAAATTTTGCTATGTCTTTACTTTTTCTCTATTTCAACTCTCTAATCATCTAAAGGAAATATATATTTATTTATATATATGTTTGCCTTGCCAAAATTGTACTTGCACCTCCAGCAATCACAGTAACACCAGTAGTTCGTGGGGTTTTTGCCTCTTAAAATGTGCCATGGCAGGCATATATATGGACTGCTTTTGTTTCCATCCCTTTTGAAATTTTCTCTTTAAACAGTTAAACAAACAACAATATTATTTTCAATTTGAAGCTAGCTTTTCTTTTTTCTTTTGTTTCCTAGTTGATGACTCAATCGTGGATTATTGTATGTGCTTTCTTTAAACGGATCGGAATCCCATGTGACCAACTCATAATTAAACTATTGCATCAATAGCTACCCACTTCTTTCTTGTACATAACGATTTTTCAAAGATTGGAATATCAAGAATTCAACTCCTAGTTTTTTTTTTTTTTTTTTTTTTTATTAATTACCAGGAAACTAAATTAAATCAACAATATGCATTGGCCAAATTTACTATATATATATAATCCATATTTTAAGCTTTTCCCATGAACATCGGAATTATTATATAATTATTAATGATTATCAAACTTAATTTTCCTGGTGCAATTTGATTTGTGCAAGGTTCAAGCATTCATAAGGGACTTTTCATTTGAGTGCTTTACTTGTTATTTGGTTTGTGGATTGCTACATGGTTTGTATTTCTTTATACTTTCACTTTGTGCTGGCTAATTTTCTGTTGTTTTAGCATATCATCCACTAACAATAATTCCTTTGTTTATTTATTTTTTTTTTTTTTAAAGTATGTCCACAAAAAACGTATTTATTTTTATTCTTTGTAAATGCTTTAGATATATGGATGATATTTCTTTAGGACTTCTAAATTGACCTCAAATTGCCACTAGATTAAAGCACCCGTTGTATATATGTATTTTGTTGGTTTGTATGTGTGAGTATTAATTAAAGGCATATAATATTGAGAATTTTTCCAAAATGATAAATTACATATATGCACTTTTAGTATTTCTAAATTATTATATGAATCTTATTAATATATTAATTACTAGGGTGGAGCTTGTATTTTAAACGGATTTTGATTATATTATTATTATTATTAAATATTATTTTTCGATAATTTTAAATATTAATATAAAGAAAATATATGGGTCACATTTATTATATATAGGCCGATTTAAAAAATAATAAAAATATAATATATGTATTGATATGTATAAATTTTAATTGAATTTTACATAAACATAATCACATGAAAAACAATTATAAGATGGCTTCATATAAGTTTAGTTTTTGAAAAAGTGACTTAACATATAGCAAAAAAATTTCTAAATAACTCTTGAATTCAACTTTTATATATTTATAATGACACTAATAAGTGTTATTCTAGTAGAACAAAATAAGAAAGTGTATACATACATCCAATGTAATATATAATAACATATAGAAAAAAAAATATATATATATTGATGTTTTTTCACTGAAAAAAAAAAATTTACGAGTCATAGTCTTTTCATCCAATGGCAAAGATGAGCCCAAAGGGGCCCAAACCCCTAACTATTTTTGTCATGTTTTCAATATGCATATATAGAATTAAAACATAAAATTAATTTTCAAAATAATTAATTTATCACAATATAGATTAAGTTATAAAAAATGCAATATACTCTAAATGTTATATTTTAAATTTCTCATTTTATATAAAATGTAATTGAAATTTGAATGCCATATTATATTTTAGGTTATATAAAAGTGAAATAAAAATTTAAATATTATAAATATTTTGAATGATTTATAGTATTATTAACCTTTTAAAAATTAGGGAGGGAAACTTTTAAGATTTTTTATTTAATAAAAATAAAAAAATTAATAAATGATTTTCTTACATAAAAAAAAGCACATAAAGCTAAACAATTCAAATACATAGATAATCTATCAATTTTAATATTTTGATTTTGATTTTACTATCCATTTTTATTAAATCAAGCGAAAAAAGTTTTGCCATGAATTATTTTATTTTGTTTTAATTTTAAGGTAAAAATAATTATTATATATATATTTTTTTTAATGTGAGAAGTGAATATATTAAAATTGACCCACACCAATAAAATTATTACGAATTCATTTATGTCCATTGATTTGGGTACATGAAATGAAAATTATAATGGTATAAGAATATACTAGAAGTGACAATAGTAGAAATTCGAAATTTTTAGCAACAGTGGCACCACAATAAATTTGAGGAAGATATGTAAAATTAATAATAATAAATAGTAATAATATAGAGAATATTTGATTTATTCTATATATATATATATATATTTATTCCAATTGACTCCGAAAAAATATTTGATTTTTTTTTAAATATATAAATACACAAAAATATTAATAATAATAATAATAATAATACTACGTACATACCTCAAAATCATGACAATTGATATTTATTAATAAAGATTAGTACATAAATTTAATCACAAATCTCATCTAATTTAAAATTAAGTTTGGGTGATGAGAAGTAAGCAGCGAAGAATTTATATTGATATCTATTTTATTTTAAGCTAAATGAGATAACTATAACTGGTAATGGTAATATGTTATATGTTAAACTGGTTAAAGTATTTCATATATAGATGGATGAGGTATTAAATGGGTGAGGAGCTGAATTAGATAGAAAGGCATGGAAACTGTTAAGCAAAAGGCATTTCCCGAACAAAACAGAAGACAACTGAATAAGACAAAAAGACAGGGTAAGAGGAGGTGGGTGAGAAATTAAAAGAGGCCTAACAAATTAAAAAACAAAAAAAGAAATCTTCTCTCTCTCTCTGCCAGAAAGCATGAAAGGCCGTTGCAGAGGAAATGTCAACAGAGAAAAGGAGTCATTTAATACTCGGGACTGTAATGCAAATTTAAAAAAAAAACAAAATCCAAAGCATAAAAGCTAGCACAGAAAAGATGAGAGTTGAAAATTGAAATGAAAACTTTTTTTTTTTTTTTTTTCTTAAAAAATAAAAAAAAAAGCATAATATGGAACACAGCTTTTAACCTTTCTTTAATCGATATATTTTGATTCAAAACGTAGTCAAAAACATCGCATTATTTGCATGACAATGATGACGTACTTTTGCAATGATGTTTTTACCTTTAAATGCATGGGCAGGCCAGCCTTACTGTCTCTCTCTCTCTCTCTCTTATTCATCAACACACAGAAATTAGTGACGCATGCATGCATGCATTATGGATGGTTAGGACACACACACATACACATATTGTATGTTTTATAGTATGTAACATGTCATCTCATCCATGCATATATAATTTGAATTTAATTTTTTTTTTTTTTTTTTAAAAGTCAAATACATATTGGTCATCACTTCCAATACTATGCCTTATAAATATCTAACCCTGAGAAACTATCTACTACTTTATTATTATTTCATAATACTAGTATTAGTATATATATATATATATATATATATATATATACATGTAATAAATTTCTGTTGGAGGAGAAATTAATATAAATATAATGTATATTTGTTTGGTGGGAAAAATTAAAGATGAGCTAATATAATTAATGAAATAATGGGATTTGTTAATATTGAATATTGATACATGCATGAACTACTTCTGTTAATTAAACAAAAAGATTATGGAAGAGAATAGCACGAGAGGAAAGGAGCAGTGCGTGTGATGAGGTGAAAGGGACGGTTTTAAAGGTAGGGGGATATCCCGACAGTTGCACGCCTTACGAAGCCAAGAGAAAATTTTTTTAAAAAATAAAAATATAAGAGACTTTAAGCTTTTGCATTTATTTCGGGTTGTCCCTCAGAGGACCCCACCCCTTTTCTCTTCTCAAAATCCCGGATAGTATTTTTTATTAATTAATTTAACATTTTAAGATATGCGATTTGTCCAACTCAATGACATGGCATTTATTGGACAGTGCCAACACTATGACCGACCCACCCCCTCCCTTTCTTCATTTCTTCTTCTTGTTGATTCTTTGATTATATCTGCTTTTTAATTTAATGTTTTAATCAATCTTTGATGAATGAGAGAGAGAGAGACAGAATGACTTGACTCATCCTTGTCTTCTATTCTCACTTCTTCTCAGTACTCATATTCATGTGACATCAGATCCCCCCCCCCCTTGACTATTCTTTTCTTTCTTCCTTCTTGGAGTTTGGCACTTGCACGCTTTCCCACTCACCTATATATACACACACATACAATTACATATTTATTCATTTAATTAAAAATGAATACTATATAAAATAATAATAATAATAAATAGAGAGACAATTGGATGGAAGAACAAAAGAACATTTCAGCAGCGATATCCCTTTTCTTCCTTAATTACGTGCCTTTTGTCCCCTCCTTCTTTCTCTTTCAAAAATGTCAATTCAATATATTATTTATTTCTTTATTTATTAAATAGTGTGTAATACTAATTCCCATCTCCACAAACATGACTATGATCCAGCTTGGCACTTGCATATTTATTTTTTTCCTCTTCAATACCTTTTGCTAGTCTAGCTTGATCATGATATTAAAATGGATTCTTCTTAAAATAGATTTGAGCAGTGTTTTAGAAATTGGATAAGACCAGTCGAGCTGATTGATTAAATTTGAAATCAAATATTGATCTGATTCGATTGTCTAAAAAATAGAATTTGTCAATACATGTCGTTTTGATATTAAAAAAAAATAATTAAAAATAAAAAGAGCTTATCAGACCGACGAACCATGAATCGGTGACATGATCGGTTCGGTCACCGATCCGATTTTTAAAACACTAGATTTGAGTTTGAATTTTTTTTTTTTTGGGTCAAAGAATTGAGTTTGTAAAATGAATAACAATATTAGAGGGTCAAACTTTTGCCTTAGCAAAGACCCTCCGATTCTTAAGTTAAAAGATATGGAAATTAGAAATCTTAAGGAAGAAGATTGAGTTTCTTCTTAGTTATAAAGAAAGGTTTTAGTGGGAGAAAGATAATAAAAAGTTGTAAAGTAAATTATCTTTAAATAGTGATCAGCTTCTTACTTTATACTCATTTGATTTCACCGTTGAATTAAAGTAGATGTATAAGTGGTAGTATCTCAAGGCAAAAGTCAAGCAGCCTGACTTGATAAGACAGACAATCTCTCCAGTATCATCCTTCCTGGCACTATGCATGCATTTAGTCACTGTTACAAAAAGGCACCACCTTAATTGTGCTTAACCCTGACGTGCTTCGTTTTACGTATCAATAAGTGACAGTTGTAACAGTGATTTATTCAATGACCTTTATACAAGTCTAGTCAATGAACCTAAATAAAAGGTAAAATCTTAACTTGATATGAGAGTGAATGCACTAGTTGGTGTTTAAGTCCTTTGAAAATGAAGACTGAGAGCAAGCTAATGCCTTGCCAGACGTATCTTAGGCTCGAGAGAGTCAGCCCACTAACTAGATGTGTATTTCAAGCCCATAAGTAAGTGATCACTTAGATGAGGTTATCCTATCTTAGGCCCAATAAAATTAAATATTTTATCAATTATCACCTACTATTCAATTAATATTTGGCAAAAAAAAAATATTATTCAATTTATTTATTTTATTCTAATTAATCTGTTGAATCCCTTTCCATATTGGTTATACTGTTATTCATTAAGTCAACATTACACATTTGTCATCTTTTATGTATAAAAGCTGAATTTAAAAGTTTTTAATAATTTTTTTAAAAATTAAATTTATATAAATTAATATATTTTTATTATTCTTTTAATTGATTTATATATTTTAATTATATTAATATTCAAAATTATTATAAGGTGATATTTAAATTTAATAAAATAATAATAATAATAATTTACATATATTAAAATATTTTTAAAAAATATAAATTAAATAAAAAAATATGATAAAATTCACAGAAAGTGATTGATCCAAATTTCATCAAATTAAATGTTATCATAAGGTAATATATAAATTATATAAAATAAAATATGATGAAAATTCTTTATATTATAAGGTATACTTATAACATAAATTTTTTTTGAAGAGAGGCACATTGCTATATTTTTAAAAAATTAGATGAAATTTTAGTGGTAATTTTCTAATATTTAAGAGATTTGGAGGTTAATTATAGTTCAGTCCCTAATCAATATGATATATTTAATTATTATAAAATATATTTAATTAATGTTTAAATGTGAAAAATAATATTATAGCTTTAAATTAATAAAACATTTAAAAAGTTGATATCTACTTTGCTGGAGATTGGAGAAGATGTATGAGAGATCCATACTCTAGGGATGAATTCCTCCTATAGATGATTGTAAGAATTCGGATGTCAAACCAGTAGCCCATGTTTGTAGGAATAATTATTGCACTCTCTTATGTCTTTTTTATTATTAAAGGAAAATAAAATAAAAAAATCTTATTCAATGCATTTAAATGTATCGAATCATTTTATCCATATATCAAATAAATATGCTATTTGTCCCAACTTGTTTACCAACTAAACTTTTTCAGCTGATGTAATATTTTTTTTTATCAGCCTCCTTTTAAATAATTTATTATTTAACAAGTACATTAATTAATAATCAATATATGATATAAGTTAGCACAAAAAATATATCGTCCTAATGAGAGACAAAATATACCGGACATAATTATGAGTCTGGTTCAATTCAATATATTTAAAAGCTTAAAAAAAATGAAGACCAAATTAACATGGCTAATAGTTAGGTTCCTAATTGAAAGCTGAAAACGTGCAAATAGTTATTCTAATCTAAGTCGGTCACAGAAATCCATGCTCAATTCATGTAAGAATTAACATCTTATAAAAATCAACCTTCACAGGTATATACACACAGGAAATATAAAACTTTGTCATCAATCTTCTAAATTGAGTCAATCAATTAATTTGACCGTCGGAATGATTTTGCTAGGCATTCAGCATAGCCCACTTGACTTTTATTTTTTCTTATAGGTTGCATCAATTCAAAATCAATTTGGTGAAGATTGAATCTATTCTACCTTGACTAAAATCAGTTGCATCACCTCTAAAATCATTTTAAGAATTTAGAGAAAATCTAAACAATTCAATTCAATATTTTGTTAAAATTTTATAATTCAATTTAATTTAAAAATTGACAATCCAAATTTATTAGTTCGGTTTGGAAATTAATTTATTTTCACTTTATCCTGCTTTATCATTTAAATCTCTCTAATAAATCTCATTATATAAGTATTTATACTTTGAGAGAATTTTAGAGCAGCAAAGAAGACGACCATGGAAAGCGAGGTTAAAAAAAAGAGTTAAAAAGGAAAAAGATGAATGAAAAATTGAGAGTTGAAGAAAGTAGAAGTGTTTGAATGTTTTGCCACTTCCAAAACAAAATCTCATTCATCTACAGCATCACGAGTTTTGGGAGCTGAGACCCTAATACTTTTTTCAATTTATTTTTAAATATCTATAATATTCTTAAAGTTTATCTACTTCAAGATTTAATAATTTATCTTTCTCAAAAAAATAATAATTTATGCTATTTTAAAATTAATACTTTGTCATTTAGTTCTAAAAATATATATTAATAACGACCAATACTTTATTAAAATTTTAAAATATAATATGCTTTAGCACTTAAATTATTATATTTTGAAACACTTTATGGTATTAAAGTCTTACACTTCTCATTGAAATTAATGTAGGAAAAAAATATTAATTTTAAAATAACAAGCACCAAAGTGTTAATCAGGATAAATATTTAGTAATTTACCAGGTTTTTCATTTTCATTCCTATTGAATACTCGGACAGTTGTGTTATCGTTTAGCAGGGTTTTAATACAATAATGGTCCCACCTTTTGTTTTTCCATTTTATCTTCTTTCTTTGTAATGCAGAAGGTAATTGTTCCAAAGAGACAAAATTGAGAATAATGCCCAGGACCAGGAGGTATACTCTTCTAAAGTCTAAACAGAAACAGAAAAAAGTTAAAAAAAAATCATTGTAAGAAAAAACAACTTGAGCAACGACACCTAGAGGATCATTAATCTAAAGTCTAGACACGTTTTCAATGTCAAAACAAATGCTTTTACTCTTCTAAAAATCCTTTTTGCGCCTCATTGTTGTTGAACCACCGAGGCAGGGAGACATATAGGCGCTATGAAACTGCTGATAGTTGCAAACTCTGCATCAAATCCACCAAGCAAAAGTTCAACCCCCAAGGTTTTCAGCAAGATAAATCCAGTAAGTTCCACAAAGGAAACCCCAGAAAGCCCATCTCTAGTCTCTGGTCTGGTTGCAGAATCAAGCCAATGCTATCATTCCATACAGACCACATCCATAGGACAGAAAATCTCACAACTGCGAACCAAGACAACCCATCTTCTGATATTCAGCTCCATTATCACCACCTCAGACTAGATATAGTTTCTTCCCCTTCTTTTTGAGATTGGTGGAGGCAGTGGTTTCTATATACAAGATAACTCAAGATACAAAACTCAAGATACAAACCTCAAATATTTTTCAAATCACACTACTTTTTATGACTCTCTGTAGAATATAGATTGAGAAACATATCATTCCCCACTTGCTCCATTTAAAATTCCCTATTTTCCATCTTTCTTCAAACATAACCATTTTTTCTAACAGTTTCAAACACCACCACCCCCCCTGCTTGCTTCCTCTGAATCTTCTCATTTCTTATCTATATATCATATATATACTCTCCACTAGCCTCAAGAAGTTACTGGAACTTCTGCATCATAACCTCTATATTTAAGGAATTTCTTAGTGCTCTTTATTGGATAAAGTATGCAACTAAATGGGGAGAAGAAGAGGACATAAAAATAGTAGAAATCAGGAGTCTGATCTGGTAGCAGTAAAGGATGAAAGAAGACCAGCAGCTTGAGCAGGTAAAATATCACCAAATGTTGACATGGCAGCTGCTGATCGGTCTTTGAATATGCCTACTTGCCCATCAGTTAATATGGATCCCAACTTTAGCGTGCTCTCTCCAAACCGGCTGCCAACCTGTTCATTTTACAAGGGAAATTATTGACGCAATTTTGTTTTCCAAAAATAAACAAATTATCACATCCCATGTTTTTCAACCAATTGAATTAAGCAAACATTTATTTACCTATTTATAGAATATAATGGCCAGATTATATCCAGATTTTCTTATTATGACAAAAAAAAAAAAAAAATTAGTACTGCTTGTATTTTATCTTCTGAGACCAACTCATTTAAAAAATGTAACTTAAAACTATTTAGTCAAATAGTAAATACTCAAAGTGCATACTGCGGAAATATTTACTCAATATTAGTAACTGAACTAAACTGAAACCCATCATAATAACATTGAGATGCAGGCAAGGAAAACAATGTTTAGGGATTATTCTAATTTAATTCTTAATAATGAAAATTCAGATTTTTCTTGCAAATTTTCCATTTAGGTAAATGAATTCAGGGTTTTTATATTCATCATGGATTCTCTTATTTAGAAAGTTCACTTCCGATTTAATATTGGTTTAGAATTTCCAAATTTGAGATTACTGATCAATTCTATTTTGCCAATTCTCATGTTTAAAAAAAGTATAACATCTGACAAAATACAATTCCATGGTCTTGAAAGACAAATTTGTAAGGCAAACATCTGAAACTATGACCTACTCAACCCAGCCCATTAATTTGGAAACTGAAGTGTAGCCCTAGTTGCAGGGTTTACATATCAGAGATTGAATTGCCGTTTTGTTGTTATAACATGTAAGGCCTTTCCTTTGAAATTTGAACCACAAGATTAAAAAAGAAAAGCATTTTAAGGGAAGAAGACCAGCACTGAAAGCATACCTGCATAAAAGACTTAAAAATAGGTGCTGCTACACCAAAACTTGAGGTGTCATCCAAATCAATCTTTTGTGAAAGCTCCCCATTGGTATAGGCTTTCCAGGAACTTCTTGAAGAGATATCATCTGAAGATGCTGGAATGGATGTCTTAGGTGTTCCTCTTGAAAACAATGCCGGCGCACTGGATAATTAAGATGAAATTAAAAGTGAAAACCCATTCTAAAATGTAAATGATGAACTTGAACATTGAAAAGTGTTTGCCATGCAAAAGTGTTAGACTTGATCTCAGCTAAAAGATATAAATCAAATATAAATTCGTAAAATATAGAGTATACATAGGAGTAACTGAACCACAAGCACACTTTCAGACTGAATCGATTCCATTAGTTTGAAAATTTGTCAAACTGAAACTTAACACAAAATAAATTAACCAAAAGTAGGGTTAAGCAATACCATAAGGCCCATTTGATTAAGCACAAGAAAATGAGCCACCTCACAAGGCCTAGGTAAAAGCAATTTGATGAAAATTAATATGAAAGAGCTGAGCTGCCATAATAAGTGAAGGCAGCCCCTGACATATTTTCTTCTAATCAAAATGGAACATGTCTCGCATCACAAGATTTAAAAAGACAAGGCACAAGCCTCCTCTTTGCTAATTTGCTTAAAGCAATTTAGACTTGAATGGAACTACAACTTAACCTGCATTAATTGGATATTTCTTCACAAGGATGGACAGTCTTAATCAGATTCATGGTGAAAAATCTAAACCACATATGAAATGAAGAAAATAAAACTTCTATCATTTCCACAGTAATCATATGTTCACCGTGGATTCTACTTCGAATCACCAAAAAAGCAGTCACAGGGCAATTTTCTCAAGATTAGAAAGGCATAGGTAGTTTAACTAATTAATTTGAATGATAAAATTATATGATACTCTTTGTAGGACACTTCATGAATAAAAATTTTGTCTACTTGAAAACTTGTAAGCAAATTTTCTGTCTTGACAATTTGTCCCACGTTGATAATAAGTAGATAGTGCATTTTTTTTTTTTTAATTTTACTCCGGCTGATATGGGGAATCATCCCACATTGACTGGATATCATCTCCTATAAGAGGAATCCCTCCATTTTAAATATGATGAAATGGAAAAACTTAAAAAAAGCTGTAGTTTGTAGTTTGTGGTGATGTGAATTTATTCATATTGAAGTGACATACATAGTGGTTTGATTGGTGAACTGTAAAAGTTTTAAATGGTAAAACTGAAACTGAACCAGAACACAGAGAAATTGGACAAATGAAAACTGAAAAAAATCCAAATTTTGTTTAGTTAAACCATATTTTTTTGAATTTCAATTAGGTTTTTTGTTTTAGGGTCTTTTATCACCCCTGCTGATGAAAAATATGCTATAAACAAAGAATTAACCTGATTGGAAGGTATTTGAAACGAGGAACAGTAGAACATCTCATTATATTTGACTCTGGATTAGAGGGCAGTTTCTGCACAGTATCCGTGTACATCCGATTCAGTTGCACAAAGAATCCAAAGAGCACTGCATGTCGTAGGTATGACTGTCTCTCATTCTCCCAGAGGTATGGCTCGTACCTTCAACGAATAAAATAAATCAGAAAATGCAGATATTCAACCATCCTTAATCTGGTTCAAAATGTAAATAATATAAAGAAACATACCAAAGAAAGAAACCCCTTAAATGTAGATAGTGTAGCACACATTTAAGAGCAACATTAGTCACATAGGAAAGCTAAGAAGGATTGAATGGACGTCTGAAGTCAAAATAGCCAGTATTAGAACATGTTATTTCAAAGGGATTTTAAGGACTTAAGTTTTGCACAAGCGCCCTAGAGTTTAAGGATTCTCAAGGATATGATCAAAAGAAGATGAAGAGAATCAAGTCCAAGGATGTCATGTAGTAACCAGTTTGTACTATAAATAATACAACCCATAGTTTTGGAACAAAATATTGGAGAATTGATGCTAATTGATATAAGAAGATGCAGTAAAGTAAACTTCAGGGATTATTTTGATTAAATTTTTAATTATGAAATTCAAATTTTGATTTTACTACAATTTAGGAAAATTTATCATCATTAGAACTATCTAAAAGGTTGTTGCTTCCTATCCTTTTTAGTATTTGGTTCAGAGTTTTCCTAGTTGGGATTCTTAATCCTAATAGTAGTAGGATTATGTATTAAATCTCCATAAATACCTACAAAATTCAGTTATTTCCTAAGTTTTGATAATAAAATTATACGAATTTGATTTGAAAGGTTTGGTGCCTAGTTTTCTCTTCACAATTCTCTCTTCCTCTTTTCTCTTTCTACTACATTACAGTAGGTATTGTCCAGAGCTCTCTTAACCTTAATTTCTTTTCACTCTTTTTTCTACACCTAATCGTTCTTATGTTCTTGTTTGAGAAAGCAAAGGAATAATAAAACATTCTAAACTTCAAACTCAGAATTTCTAAGGCATCAACCCATGGTCCAATGGACATCATAACTAAGATTAGGGTTACATAACAAAATCCTAAAGACAGCTAAAAACTAGTAAAGTTTCTCTAACATATTGAGCTCCGTTGCATTGAAATAAAACTTCAAAACAATTCACAATAAATACTACAACTATCAAAATTTCATCATAAAAAAGAATGCCTACACTTATTACTTGCCACCGTATCTCAAAAAAAAAATTATAAACATATGATAACATTACTTGTGAATAGTTCCTATTTCTTACTGCCTTATAAATTAGAAATTGTAATATCAAACCCAGACGGGGCATATAGAAATAACCAGAAAATATTTTCCTTGTTTTTTTGGAAAAGAGGGAGGGGGGAGGGAACATTTTTGCGTACAAATTTTGTATAATACAAATTCGGAACCTAAATAATTTGTATAACCATATGCTAAAAAAAGCAAAGTAATCTCATCTATAACCCTTGCAATCTTCATATTAACTTCCAAAATCACAACAATTCAGTAATATTAAAGCAGGGCTAGGATCCAAATAGGATTTACACATTATGCTCTTTCCAAATATGTGATGTCTCCTTTTCTAACTTTCACCATGGCCTCAAAACTTGACCTTCAAAAGAGAATACCAGCCATGTCTCATTTTCCAACTCAGCCACGATTCTTAAGCCAAAAATTATAGGTAATCCCTAATAAACATTTTTACTTCTTCAAGGGTACATCATGGCTGATCAGCATGAGATACAACCATGACAACTAAGCCTAAAAACTATCATCACAAATATTTAAAATTCAGAAGTGATATAAGCTCATATATTTCCACACTTTTTTTACATGTGTAGGGAAGTTTCTAATATAAATTAAGAAAAAGAAACTTACATTTTCAAACTCAGCCATGATTCTTAAAGCCAAAAATTATAGGTAATCCCTAATAAACATTTTTACTTCTTCAAGGGTACATCATGGCTGATCAGCATGAGATACAACCATGACAACTAAGCCTAAAAACTATCACCACAAATATTTAAAATTCAGAAGTGATATAAGCTCATATATTTCCACACTTTTTTTTTACACGTGTAGGGAAGTTTCTAATATAAATTAAGAAAAAGAAACTTACGTTTGCCAGTCTATAGGATCCAAATTTTGCGAAAAACAATTGATTAACCCATCAATACGCTCTCTAAAGACAGACTTTGTTTGGCTTTGCTCTTGCTTCCTTCTAAAAGAAATCTTCACCGTAGGACTTTTAGATAAATCCTCAGTCATATTGGAATCACCCCCAGAGAGAACATCTGCAGAAAATTTCAGGTCTAACAGAATTTGCAGAACTCCTTTCTCTGACACTTGAGATACATGACACTCTCTAGTAGAAAGGAAGTCCTCGTAAATTTCAATAAGCTGCATGAAATATTAGCATTGAAGATTGTAGTATTAGCCAACCTTAGGACAAAATCAATTTCCTCTGAATGTACTGGACCACCTCACAAAAAAGAAATAAAAATGAAATCCCACACAAGGAAAAAAAAAAAGATTGTAAGTGAAGGGAGAGTGGAAGGCAAAACAGCAATACATGAAAGCAAAAAACCAGCTCTTTGCAGTGAAGATAAACAATTCAAAAGTACAAAAGAACAATAACCCAGCTTCAAAAACATAAAATTACTTCAGTTCTTCAGAGGATATAACCTGAAGTAATGAACTGGGTAAGAAACCAACTAAAGAATACTAGCTGTCAGAAAATACAAATTATTATCCACCAAAAATTGGGCCTATGAGTAGCAAGCAATTTACTATGAAAGAAATCGGCAAAACAAAGAAGATAAGCAGAAAGCAGGTGGAAATAAAGTAAAATTGCATTATTTTCTTTGCAAAAGAAGGGTATGAAAAACAATTAAATTCATCCTCCAACCACCTGATCCGCAAAATTCAAATCAATACTAACCAGCTACACAGGCACAAACAAATTTTACTTTGTACAATACATAATAAGCAAAAGCCAAGGCATGGAGCAATACAACATTCTCTTGAATGTCAGAAAACATACTTTATAGTCACTTGTGAATCGCGTGGGAGCTTTGCTTGAGATGAAACAGAAAGGATAAAGCTTTACTATTAAGAAAGCAAACCAAACCAAAGAAAAGAAAAGGAACTCATTAAATATTATTATTAAATAGGCAAAGGAATTTCATTTTTTATTATTATGAAATAGGCAAACTAGTCACACTTGATAAAAATTCACTCTCTTTTTCCAGAGAGAAAAAAAAAGTGATTTTACTAACCTAGAAGAGAACTTAAAGTAGGAGATAAGCTTTCCTCTCAAAAAGAATACAAGAAACTAACAAAAGCAGAATAAGGATTAGAATAGAAGGATCCTCCAATCTCAGAAGATGTATATAAACCAGCAAAACTCCCCTAAAACCTCCATAGGAAGCATACCATAATTAGCCAAATATGCCATAGCGTAAATGCAAAGCAGATGCTAATCCAAAAAAATCTTGAATTTCTTTCCACCCAAATTCACCAAACAACCAATAAAAATGCTGCTGTTTAAAATTAAACCAGCATTTCATAAGCCCTCTTGCTTCTACACCAGAATGACTAAACATTACAAAAGGAAAAGAAAATGGAACCATAAACAGAGATCATAATTCCACAATACACGACGACCAAAATGCTCAAGGGGCGGTAACTGGTGAGTCTAATACACAAGCATACATTACACAAGAACCATAACAATAAGATCAAATATAACACACATACACAAACATGCACCCATACAAGTGCATGGGCTGGTGACTGGTGAGAGTGCATGTGCACGTGTCTTGAAATAGAATCTGTCATTTATGTAAAGTCAGATGTCCAGTCAAGTAGCATACCTTTTCCAGTAGTCTTAATGCAAACTTTTGGACAATGGATTTGTCAAGTACATGACCCCCAATCCTATGGATTTCCTCACATGCTCGAAACAGAAAAGAAATGATATAGAGAGAAGGCATGGACGGGAGTGATATTTTCATTTCAGAATGGTTCTCATCAGATTGTTCTTGCTTGACTACTGTCTCATCCCAGCCCTGCCCAACATTCAGCAGATGATAAAACTTACTTGTAAGCCACTTGCACAACATGAACAATAGAATACAACAAAACATAAATTCCTTCAGTTACTTTATGTGCAATTAATCAAACAGAAGGTTGTATTTAGCTCCTCACTAAAAATTGGTACTTTTTTCAGAAAAAAAAGGCTGCAACATATACACCCATGTATCCACTGGCACACAAAGCCAACCCGTGATTTTCATGTGCTGCCAGTTTCCGAGCCACTTGGCCAAGGTCTTTCGCAAAGAAATTTATCTTTTGCCTCTGTGAATGTGTGCACGTGTTTGAGAGTAGGTAATGATTTTTTTTAAAAAAAAAAGAAAGAAAGAAAGTATAAGATTTAAAGTCTATTGAAGCATGTGGTACATGTGAAGCGTTCAAAAATCCAATCTAATTAAAATGCTCATGAAAAAGGAGGAAAATGAAAGAGAGGTTTTCCATTTATAGCTTTTGTTTCAGAATGAAAATTTTTTCTGGCTTTACTTCTATATTCTATTTCAATTTCTTATAATTTTCTTCATACCATTATCACCTCAGACAAAAATATTTGCATAATATGGAGGAACAAGAAATAACATATGCACTAAGCTAAATTACTATAACTACAGTAGCATATGTGTCCATTTACAATGCTTAACAGAAATACATATGACATGAAAAAGTAGAAAGAAAATGATAACTAACTTGTCCAGCCAAGATCACCTACCCTCAAGGGGATTGTTGCTACTGACAATCCATCATCCTTTCCAAGATCCCGATCAAGAATGCTTGAAAGTTCATCAGATAACCAGGATATCCACAGGTTATGAGCTCTGATGCAAAGATCCCTGGTGGTTCTGGCTAGTTCTTCAAATTTTGGGCTTGCATTTTCATTTGCTCCAAGTAAAGCAGCAGTAGCAGATGAAGTCTGTCGTCTAGAGCCAATGGGTGTTTGCCTGCCTGGACTATCAGCAGTAGGAGAATCAGTGGCAACTCTAGATTGCCTCAACACAGATGGCAACTTATCAAAAACAGCAGCCACAGTATCTTTTGCCCAAAACCTTGGAGAACCAAGTATCACTGGAATGTGTTTTGTGTGGTTCTGAAAGGCAAACAAGAGCCTTCCAATAAAAAGAGATCTTTCAACAACTATAGCAGGAGACACAGATTGACTTCCCGTACCAGCATTTCCCATGGCAGTGTATAAATTATCAAGGTGCCTCTTGAGCTCTGCTAATATAGTTGACATGCTATCATAACACTTATCTTGTAGAAACGGTCCCAAATCTTTTAGCCTGATTACTGCCTTCGGAGATTCTAAGAAACTAAGCAGGTCCTGGAGAACACTTTGACAATGGCTGTCCACTGCATCTCTGATACGACTAACTTCAGGGCCAAAATAGGCACTGAGACAACTCTGGAAATCATTTTCTTCAGGTGATGCCTTGTAACCTGATACTTGATTGGACTTCTTCACATTGGGTTCTATAAACCAAACTCCACCACCTGTGGAAGGTATATTCAAGTAAGCATGGAAGTCAATATGTTCACCAGCAGTCTCTCCAATTGTGCAAATGGAATCCTCCACATTAATACCTCTTGCCAAATCCTCAAATGCAGAGTTGATAATGGTCTTCATCCTCTTAACAAAAGCATCTTCAAATATCTCATCCCAAAGATCTGAGTCATCTTCTAGAACTAGCTCTCGGATCCTACTCCAAGGCAACTCAATCTCTGACCCAAAAACACTCTTGAGCCAGTCCAAACTCCCCTGCAAAACTTGTTTATTGTCCATAGTCTCTCTTATCAACTTTTCAGCCAATGCAAGCTCTCCACCAGAGGCAATAGCATCAATCAAGTACTTGCCATTGATCTTACTAACAACCTCCCCGCCACAGTCTCTCAACCAACTCATACAAGTCCTTGCAATGTACTGTTTATCAAGAGTAACCATTGCGGACTCCAATTTTTCCCTAAACAATTTCCACAACCTCACCTCCCCATCTGGATTAGGAATTCCGCCGAACAATTGAGAGGCAGGAGGGGAACACAATATAACTTTGTAAAACAGAGGCATATCATTCAAAACTTGCAAAAACAACTCGCCTAATTGGCCTATACTAACCTGAATGATCTTCAGAACTTCACAGAACACAGAAACCACAGCCTCACCGGTGGCAGCATTATTATCATTACCGCCAAAAGCAGCTAATTTCTGCAAAATCCAAGACTTTCTAGTATCAAGAAACAAACCAAGTACCTGCTTGGGGTCTAATTCATCAATGACAGCAACGGCAGCCAAAGCATCAGCATAGGCCCCAATGTCAAGGCCCGGATCCAATAGCCTCTCGTGACTTCGCTGTGAAATCTGGGCCTTGAAGCTCTCAACGATCTGCCACTGATGTTGCAAAAGAGGAAAATTGGACAAAATCTTGGTGTGATCCCATTCAGCGACGGAGGTAGCATCAGCAAAGTTGGCTTGCATGAGATTGTAGTGGACGTGCTTGGCACGAATGTATCTCCCGGCGGCTTCCAGAAACATGGACTCGTCGAGGCATCCCCAGATGTTCTCGGGAGTGTCAACTAAGTACTTGACGCGACAGGCAATCCCGTAGATTCGGATGCGGGCAGGATTAGGGTTGGTAAATTTGGGGGTTTCTGATACAGGAGATGAAGAGAGGGAACGAATGTTAGTTTGGATAGAAGCTATATTAGAAGAGATGGACTCGCAGGAAGACTTCATGAGGACGATAGAGTCGGCAGAGTCTATGAGGTCACGGTAGCGGTTTCCGACCAATTGGCGGAGCTCCTCCTTCTTGTCCTGAATCTGTTTTCTCGTTGTGGCTTCCACATTCCGAATCTGGGAAATCGGTTTCGTACGGAATAGCGTCTCCGCATCTCGGTAGCCTCCACCACTAAGAGTGGCAGAGCGGTCGTCGGCGGAGACCGTCATAATCGATGGTTTTGGTTTTGAACAGTTGTAAATAGCAGAAAACAGTTTCAGTCGCTCAATTGATTGTATTTATATGCAGAAGAGAAGCGGATTTCAGATCTGTGGGATCCAAAAAGAATATTTGAACTGCTTGTTACCTTGTTTCTGTCTCTGTATTCGATTGCCAACTGCCAAAGCACAAAGGTGGAAGATAAACCTTTTGTTTTGTTTGTTACAGTTGCACTAACGTACAGTATATAAAATCAAAGAATACAAACAAGTAAATCTATAAGCCTATGCCTGTGTCAACAACTAAAAAGCTGCTAGTGTTGTGTCTGTGAAGGTTTGTTATAACAAAAAACGAAAATGTTCTTCTATAGTTCTGTTAAACATTTTACATTTAACTACACTGCTGTGGAAATAGAATAGAAAAAATATTTCTCTTTAATTATATATATATATATATATATATATATATATATATATATATAAATCACTTACTTATGATTCTCTTTACTTAAATTGTTATTATGTTTAGCGGTTCCTTCTCCTCCTCTTTTTTTTCTCTAATTCTCCTTAAAACCACTGTTAATCTTCTTTTTTAATAAGCGAGATGATTTTAATATCTTAATTTAATATAGATATCTTATATCTATTGTTATTGCCATTCATTTATTATCTGCTTAAGCAGTCTCATCCATCATCGCTTAATGTTTATTTTGCTTTATATCGTTCGATGCCTTCTTATTTTTATGATTTTCTCGTTTTTATTTTTACCGTATCATATTTGTAAGTGAATTTATATTTACTGTTTCTAGAATGATATTTTTCATTTTATTATTATTTTATATTAAATTATATTTTATTTTTTATATTATTTTATCTTTCATTATTGGAATTTTTTTTTATGAGTATGGTAATATGTCTATGCTCGGTTGCGTTCAAAGAGAATATTAATTTGTCATATTATTTTATTATTATAGTTGTAGTTTTTCAAAACCAACTATATGCAAGTCGGATGTTTTATTGAATATTTGCGATTTGTGAATCAGTTTATTCTTATTAGAGTAGTTGATTTTACGTCGAGTCATTTTATATTGAAATTTATATTCAACAATTGATGATTAATAAAATTTAAATTTATTTATAAAAAAAAACTAATCTCTTACTTAATATGTGTAATGTTATGATATATACATAAATTATAAATAGCTTATGAAAAAATAAAAGTTAATTAAACATTTGTACAATTAATTGAATTAAAAAAGCAGCAAGAAGATTAAAAATCATTATATAATAAATTGTGATCAAAAATTTAAAAGAAAAAAGATCTTGAAAACTCAACTACAATATTTGTGTTTTCTCAAATATAATAAGAAAAAAGAAATTGTTTTTCGTGGGTGAGTGATTCATGAATGAATATTATTCACCCTTTTGTTGGGCCTTGACAACATGGGCCATTATTAGACAAGGAAAGTCTATTTTGTTGTGGAATTGAAATGAAAATATTTGGGCCTTCGGTGGTATGTAGACATGGATAAGGTCCTTCTGTTTCTTTACGAAAATTTATTGAGGAATTTACGTCATATGTCTTATTTTTTATATTTTTAATATTTATAACCTTTTAATTTTTTTTTTCATATTTAGACCTTTTTAATTATTTTTTTAATTTTTTTTTGTTTTTATTTTTATTTTTAACCTCTTAGATTTATTTTGTAATAGATCATCAATTTAATAGAATTTGTAATGGTTTTGAGTTAATTAAGTAAATGTTTTATGATTTTCCTTTTAGAAAATTATTTAATTTTAATGTTTATTAT
>CATKHJ010336382.1:0-12324 GCA_949750685.1 Vernicia montana | reverse complement strand
GAGAAAGTATCCCCTATTTTGGTTTATGTTGTAACTTTAATATTTGCTTTCTTTATTTAATTACTTTAATGCTTATTTTCTTTATTGCTTTATTTCATTTTAATTCATAATTGTTCATTCATTTAATTGTTCATGAAATTCTATTTTAATTCATTGTATATTAAACTTGCCAAACTCATTTTAATTAAAAATAAATCGAAAACCTAGTCCCCGAATCCTCTTTGGTAATCGAGACTAGTGCACTTTTTTTTCCATTGGATAAATAATTGGAGTCAAATGGGTTTTTCCTTAACTTTTCCCAAATAAAAATAAAATTAAGGTGGCGACTCCTAAAATGCATTTTCAAAGATCAACCAATCCGAACTCGAGGGTTCCATCGTGAGACCAAACCCGAATGAGCATTTCGATCCCCTCTAACGGATCGGACCGATGCTCGGGCGAGGCCTCACAGTTGGCGACTCCACTGGGGACTGATTCTTTTTATAAAAGATAAAGTGGACTACCAATTGGTTTAAAAATCAAAGTTTGGCACTTTTAATACATAAATGGCTATCATGCATCACTTGCATAGGCTCATTGCCTTTCAACTTAGCTTTCTTAGGAAAACAATGGATAGAGAGTAGTATCGATTGGGCAACCTTCCTTAGGTCTGCTTGCCGATAGCAAAATTATCCACACCACCACGTTTATGAGTATGCACGTACTATTGGACCCACGCGAGGCTCTTTGACTCACATGTGGTTACGTATATCGCTACTCCAGTGTGACGGGTACCCAATTCTAAGCCACCCTTACCCTATCATGTAATGGATCTAGAACTTGGACCTTAGGTTGTATGCACCTTAACTGAAGCCTACTGTGTATATCCAAGAAATGACTTTTCATTCATCCATTCATACATCCATGCATAAGCCCATGGACCTTGAACAAAGTGGATAGTTTTCTCAAAAAGAAAGATTGCTAGCCCAAATCCCTGATCTATCCCTCACTACTCAAAAGTCTGTGATTATCTTGGAATATGATTCCCTTTCCCCATTTTTGAGAGTCAAACACTTATCCTTCTTCTTTTTGCTTTTCAAAAGGTATCTAAGATGGCCAAAGAGACCGGTACCCTTGCATCAGTTGATGACCTAATTGGGCCCCACCAAGAAAAAGAGGCCATCCCTATAAGCTCCATTGTTACTGGTATTATGGCCCAGCAAGAGAGACAAATTGAGGCTGTACAACACAGGTTTAAAGTGGCCTTAGAAGCTTAGAAGACCCAGTTCGAAGAACGGGCCCAGTTCATCTTTGAGGAGGTTCGAAGCATGATTGGTCAGGCTACCCTAAACCCAAATGTCCCTTCTCCTACTACCATGAACCTGAACCAAACCATCCCAGGTTTGAACCAAGTCTATATAAATGTTGCCTCTTCTTCCAAATTGACCACTGACCTAACTGAAAGAGGGAAAGCAGTAGCTGATGCTTCCTTCATCCCAAACACTACCCCACCACTCAATCCAACCACAAACACCATCATACACTCTACCATTTCTTCTCCTGAGGATCCTTTCCAAGGGAAAGAAGCTTTCTCTAACCTTGACCTGAGAAAACTCATAGATAAGTTTGAATCCATGGAAAAGACAATAAAAAATCTAAAGAGGAATGATGATGTCATTGATGTCAGCTTTTTAGACCTTTTTCCCAATGCTAGATTACCACCAAAGTTCAAGATGTCGAATTTGGACAAGTTTAATGGAACTACTTGCCCTAAGACTCACTTGAAAATGTATGTGGGGGCAATGAGGCCATTTCGGGTTGATGATGAGCTCGTTGCTAAGCTATTTCAGCAATCTTTAACTGGGGCTACAGTGAAGTGTTACTGGACCTGGACCAAAACCAGAAGCGGACCTGGGATGACATATGTAATGCATTTGTCAAACAGTACTACTATAATATTGAAGTGGATGTCACAAGAAGGGATTTAGAAACTACCAAACAGTTTTCCAAAGAGTCCTTCTCCACATTCCTTACGAGGTGGAGGACTAAGGTTGCTCAGATGGTGAACCGCCCTACAGAACAAGAGTAGATTGACATCATAGTCAAGAACCCCCTCCCGATTTACCAAAATCACCTCCTCACTCAATACCTTCCAGATTTTAAGGCCCTCATTTCCACTGCTTCAAAAATAGAGGATTTGATTCAAACGGGCCACATTAAAGAGGAGTCTTCTGGTCAGATATAAGAAGAATACTCCTTATCAGTCAAATATTACCTCCTCAACAAATCAGAAAGGGGGAGAGGTATCAGCCATCACTCACCAACAGCCATTGAGGTTTGAAATAAGAAGCTTCACTGACCTTGGGGTCCCACTGATTGTGGTTTACAAGAAGGCATTAGAGGCAAAAATGGTTAAACCTCTTAAACCCAGAGCACCTCCTAATCCACTTCCCAAAAGCTACAATCCCAATGAATATTGTGAATACCACCAAGGGGCTGGGCATAAAACTGATGTATGCAAGGCTCTGAGACACAGAATTCAAGACCTAATTGACAATGGTGATATCATTCCACCAAAAACCAAGTCTAATATTTCCACCAATCCACTCCCTAATCACCAAGTCAATTCATCACAACTTCTGACCTTGAAGCTGATCCTGTCTCCTTGATTTGATATGTTTCTAATTTTTGTTGTGTACTCAACTTAAGTAATTTGGTTGAAGAAATTAATGCCATAACCAAAAGTGGCAGAATTCTATAAGCACTCGTCCCTCAAATCAGTCAACCACTTGTTCAACCCATTCCACCCCTATGAGGCCTCGCCCAAGCACCGGTCTGATTCGCTAGAGGGGAATCGAAATGCTCATTCGGGTTTGGTCTCACGATGGAACCCTCGGGTTCGGATTGGTTGATCTTTGAAAATTGTTTTGGGAGTCGCCACCTTAATTTATTTTTTAATTGGGAAAAGTTAAGGAAAAACCCAATTTTGACTCCAATTATTGTCCAATAGAAAAAGTGCACTGGGTCTGTAGATGGACTTGGTACCGATGGAGGAGATTTTTGACGATAATGTCGATCTGCTCTTCTTTCTAGGGGCGGTTCACCATTTGGACTGCTTTAGACCTCTACCTTGTAAGGAATGCGGTGAAGGATTCCCCTGATCTTTGCTTGATGTCTCTAGATCTTGACAGGTGACATCCACCTTGATGTTGTAATGGTATTGCTTGACAAATCCATTGCAAATGTCATCCCAACTTTTCTTATGGTTTTGATCGATATCTAGTAACCATTTCACAGTAGCTCCAATGAGGGATTGTTGGAACAACTGAGTAAAGAGCTCGTCCTCCACTCCAACTGGTCTCATAGCACCCACATACATTTTCAGATGAGTCTTAGGGCATGTGGTTCCATTGAACTTGTCCATGACAGACATCTTGAATTTGGGTGGAACCCTTGCATTCAGGAAGAGAGCCAGAGAATCGACATCTATCATGTCTTTATGTTTTTAAGGGTCCTCTCCATAGCCTCAAATTTTTCCATCAGTTTCTTGGCTTCTGGAAAGCTAGCAAAGTCCCCATTTTCAAAAATATTCGTGGTGGGAGATGGAATAGTGGCATTTATGTCCAGAGGGGGATAAGTGGGAGTATCAGAAGCTTTCCCCTTATCAGTCAGATCGATAATGGGAGGAGGAGTGAGAGTAGGTGCATAGCTTATACCTGCCTGAGTGGAAGTGGGCTCGGTACGCAGAGGAGTAGTGGTGGTATTGGTCATTTCCCTAACTTGGTTAAGGATGGATTGATGCTGAGTAATTGAGTGCGTTTGTAAAGTTGGAAGATTGAGTGGTGAGAGCAGTGGTGAAGGTGTCTGCTTGTGTCTTAAGGGCGGTGGTAAGTGTGTTTTGGAAAGACTCTTCTTGCTTTTTTAGGAGACTGGAGAAAAAGGTGTTCATAGCATCCTGGTCAAAGGGATTGGCCATTTGTACCTTCAGAAAGGAAGGGGTGATAATTTATACTTTGGAAAGGATAAACAGATGCAACGGTACATCGGGAAAAGGATTCTCTTCACTAGATTTATTGGTTGGGCAATTTTATTTAGGTGACAGACTACCAGTTTTAGTATGCAGGGTGAGAAGACTCTATTCTTGAGTTTCTTATGAATGTATGCATGTCAATGGCATGATGTATGACAAAAGGGTTTCAAGGGCTTTATGCATAAAAGGCTTAATTATTATGTTACACGGAACCTAAGGTCTAAGGCTAAGGAAACTATATGCATAAAGGTGAAAGGTAGCTTGGTTTAAGGGTCCTCGTCCCACTAGAGCATCGATATACCTAACCACATGTGAGTCAAAGAGACTCACGTGGGTCCAACAGTACAGATTGCTTGTTACACCACCAAAATGATTGGGGATTTGTCGTGGGGTGGAATGCTTTTGCTATCTCCCAACATACTCAAATAGAGTTGTCAAGCCAATGCTACTCACCATCCAAAAAAATTTCCTAAATCTAAGGTTTAGGCAAAGAGCCTTTATTATGCAAAGTGATGTATGGAAGTCATATTAAACTTAAGTGCCAAATGGAGATTATTTTGGAAAATTTTTTTAACCAAATAGTAATCCTCTTATTTGCTTTCCTTTTATTTGAAAAAGGGTGGCAACTAGTCCCCAATGGAGTCGCCAACTATGAGGCCTTGCTTGAACGCCCCCTCCCCTCTCTCGGGAAAATGTGCCTTAAGGAAAGGCTAAGCGATTTTTAAGGGAGGTTAAGGTACGGGTTTAGGTGCTCACGATTGGAAGCAGCTATCGCCTCGAAAAATTGATTTGATTGTTGAAAGAGATTTAGGAGTCGCCACCCTAATTTATTTACATGGGAAAATTAAGAAAAAACCCATTTTTTACTCCAATTTATTAATCTTAGATTAATTTACCCAAGGATAAAGTCACTAGTTCTCGAACTAGGTTGAGCTCGGGGACTAGGTTTTTAGTTTTAAATAATCTCGATTTGGCTTTTAAGTTTAATTTGACTTTGAAAATTGATTTCATGAATGGCAAGTATTAATGACATTTTATAATGCATGAGCATGGCATAATTATGAGACAGATGGAAAAATAAAAAGCAAGTATTTAAAATCCACAAGTAAAGGAGAATATTTTCCTCTAAACCTTATGAGTATTAGGGAAATCACAAAATTGCTCCTTTACTCCAAAAATAATTAACTAATTGCATTAATTTAAAATTTACAAGGAAAGGATAAATCTATATTTTTACATGGAAAATAAAAAAGGGGGAGGGGATTGAATGAGATTTGGATTTGAAACTTGGATTTAGATTCCAAGCTTGCCTACGTACCCCATTGAATAGGGATCAAAATCCACGTAGTTTATTCCACTATGAGATGGAAGGGAGTTTAAAAATCGGTCAGATTTGATTGGTTTGGTTTGATTTGGGATTTGAGTGAGGATAAGAGATTATACCTTCTTTGTGGGTTTGAGTGGTGGGAGAGTAGTTTTACTGGATCGGAGTTCCGTTTCGTAAAACAAGGTTGATTTTGGAAATTACTTTGATTACTTAATTACCTAATTTTAATTAATTAAAAGGATTAATTAATTAAAGTGATTAATTAAAAGGATTAATTAACCAAATTGAGTGAAGATTTAATTAAAAAAAGAAAAAATAATTAATTAATTAAAATTGATTTTTAATTAATTAACTAATTGAGAGTGGATGGAAACTAATTAAAAAGAATTAATTAATTAATTAAAATTGATTTTTAATTAATTAACTAATTGAGATTAAAACTAATTGAAAAATTAATTAATTAAAATTGATTTTTAATTAATTAATTAATTAATTGATGAGTGAGAAAACTATTTAGAGAGAGAGAGAGGAAGCAAATGGATAGCAAATTAACAAGTGCTTGAGGTGTGTGGAATGAAGAGGAGGAATGGCCTTTTTTAGACAAAATGAGTCGGGGGTAGTTTGGGAATAAGAAAAGTGAAAAGACAAGAAGGTAGGGCAGTTTATGGTTGAGAAAAATAGGCTAGAAGGGCAAAAGGGGTAATTTGGCGCATAGGGGAACAGTGCCAATGGGAAACCCGGAGGCTCCGCCAGGGCTGTTGGTGGATCCGCCGGCTCTCAGCGTGGAGCCTCCGGCTGCCCAGAGGCGAGCCACCAGATAGCCGGCGGCTCTGCCAGGGGCTGTAGCGGCTCTGACCACCGTAGAGTCCCTGCCATCTCTGACGCGCCAGAGAGGATTCGAGTGGAGCCTCCAGCGCCGCCGACGGATCCGCCAGGTGCTCTGGCGGACATGGCTCAGCTTTTTTGGATTTTTGGGTTTTTAGTTTTCGGGTAAGTTTTCCGGGCTTCTTGGTCATTTTTTGGGAGTTTCTGAAGTCTGAAAAATTACCGGTCAGTGGCGGTGGATTCGAAATTAATTATCGGACATATTGATAGTTAGTTTTCAGGAAAATCTGGTCGGTCTCTGGAAAATACTGTCTGGTACAGGTGGTTCAGTCAGGATCAGAAAAATGTCGGTATGGATAGAAAAATATTCTAATCAGCTCTAGTGAGTTCAGAAATATTTTTGGGGGTGCTAAAATGAGGGTTCACAATGAGATGTATCTTAAAGAGCATATGTCAGGTAAGTGTTGCATGGTTAGTTGGTCAAAGTTTCTTAAATGAACTTGGTTGTGGAGTATTCTAGATGATTTGACTCTATTATGGATAATAGATGAGCTTATGAATGCTTGAGGACTTGTAAGAATTGCTTGAATGTTTATGGTTAAGAATGTGTTCTTTTGATTTATTATTATGCTAACAGATGTGTAAATTTTGAGATTGATTGTTCCTAATTGTTAAGAGATAGTTAAGTTATGATTAAGATGGTTTTAGGCAGTTGGATGTTAGTGTTAAGGATTGATGGATTTTGATTTCTAGGTTTGATTGTTCTTGAGTATTATTGATTCTGAACTATAATTGTGAAGATTGAGTTTTGTTTGGAGATGATTTTGATTGATTGATGTATGTGACAAGTGGTTTCAGATGTTATTTTGATTAGAGGATTGATTGGATGGAAGTACATAATGAATTTTAAAGGTTGGAAGTGGACAACAGGAGAAATGGCCATTATAGTATGGTAACCCCCGTTACCAAATGGTAACTCCCATTATAGGCTGGTCACAGCCGTGAATTTTGATTCTGCTTGAATTTTAATTTTCCACCGACCTTGATAATGTCCATTAGCACATAGTAATGGTTGTTACCATTTGAAAACAAATGTGAATAGTAAGTCGGTGCAAATGAGTATTTAAACCCTTTTCCCTCATTTTCTATGATCATCTACAGATTTCTAGACTTTTCTAAGCTTATATTTTCCTTATGAACCCTAAATTTCTCCCACTTATTTTGATTTAATAAATAATTCTACCATTTATCTAAATCAAACACAAGATTAACTAGAGAAAGAGAGATTCAAGGTTCAAGTGAATCCTTTCTTCCTTTCCTTTCATAGTAAGATGGTGATTAGAAAGCAAGAAGATAACTTGGAGGTAAGCCTATTGTCTTGAATTTCATTTGGTTTAGATTGATTAAGCTTAAAAGATTAAGAGATGAATTGATAGGAACTATTTATGACATAGTTGATACAAGAGTAAGTTTTAATGAACTATATTCATAGGAATTCTAAGTATAAGATTAGGTTTGTTATAAAATTTGATTGTTAACAAGATATGAGTTGTATGGATAATATTCATAGTGTAATTGTTAGAAAGAACTTATTGAATTTAATTTATAAATGCTCTAAGAATAAGAAACTAAGTTTAACTTTTATTGGTTATGAGATATAATGATTAACAAAATTGGGAATTAAAAGTTTATAGTTAGATTATAGATTGGAATTTCATAGAAGTTAGTCATTGATTGATATGTTTTGTTAGATAGATATAAAAAATAAGTTACATAGCTAATGTTTATGGCATAATTGGATACAAGATAAGAGTTTATTGAGATTACTCAAAATTTAAAAAGTTAAATTGGTTTTAGCATTAACAAGTATAAGTTTTATAAGGTTTGTAATTATGGAAATTTAATTGCAAAGTTAAGTTGATTTTGGATAACTATAAGGTATGATTGTTATTAAGATATAATGAAGAGTTATGATTAGAATGAGAATTGACTTATATAATTAGGATTTCATAGAATATAGTTGATGATTGATTGTGGATTCATATGTAGGATTTGGTGAGCCAAAGGAATAGAGGAGCTTTGAGCAAAGTTATTGTGATTTGACTTCAATTGAAGGATTATAGCAAAGTGACGTAAGTTATGGAATGTATGTATTTTGTGAAATGCTTGCTTGATTCGCTATTCATTTACTCACTCAAAATAGCCTATTTTCCTTACGATTATTGTTATTTCCATTATTATTGTTATTATTCATTGAAACCATAATTTATCATTGATCATCTAAACCTAGTATTGGTAAACATACGTGTTGACAAATTTCATCGTCTTATAATTAATGAACCTTACCGTTGAACTTCTTATTGTTAATACTTGCTTAAATTGTTATTGGAAAGACCAATTGATTCATGATCATCTTTTTATTCTAAATGACCATTGTTGTTTATTATTGCCCTATCTGATCATGAAAACATTATTTGAGCTAAAAGATTGTCCACGTTCTTACCAAATCGAAACCTATCTTTGAGCCATGTTATGACATAATATTTTTACTAAAATGGGTGTGTGCGTAAATCCGAGTGCACTAGTGACTCAACTGATAGAGTCTGAATCATTAGTGTCCTACCTAAGAAGGGCCATCGTGACCCTAGGCATATGCTCTGGCCAAAGCATGTGTTCACAGTTTACAGGGAGAAGTTACTGCCTTGAATTTTACACAGTGATTATTATTTACAGTGCTGATTTTTTCATAGCATAATAGTTGAAAGTTAAAGTTATTATTGATTGCCCATTGATCTTGAAAAACCATTAAACCACTATATTGCATATATATCCACCTAATCATAAATGAACCATTGAATGTATGATTCTGATTACCATTGAACTGATATATCTATGTTATATTATGTTTCATTGTTTCCTTTGTTATCTTTTAGTGTATGCATTTCATACTTACTAAGTTGACGATTCACTAGATCATTTGTGGTTTCAGGTACATGTTTAAAGATAGAAGCAGAGTAAGAGGACTTCTTGATTTATTTCTCCATCAAGAAGCTTTAATGTATGGTTAAGTTTATATTTATTGATTTAAGATGATATGGGTAATTGAAAGGGAATATGTCTCACTCTCACTATGATTGACTTCAAACTGGCTAAGGTCCTGTTTGGCATTGCGATTCGAAGAAGCACTTTTCCAAATTTTTTTTTTTTTGAGTTTTGAAAACTGCTATTTGAAAAAAGAAGGTGAATATATACTTTTCCAAAAAGCAGGTTTGAAAAAAAGAATTTTCAAAAAAAATAAAAAAATAATCAATTAAATTAAAAAATTCAAAAAGTGTTTTTTTAGCCTTAAACAACAATCCCAAACATGCTTTAACTCTTACTCTGTGCATTAATGGGACACTGACTTAGCTCAGATGTTGATCTGGGAGAATTATCCTATGAAAGCACCTCCTGTTGGAATGGATTCTTGTTCAGAACCAAAGACCAAAGAGAAAGAATTCCATTCACTATTTCTTGAAGCTCGATCTCTCCCCTGGACGAACATAGTGATACTTGCACAATACTGCTATGAAGGCTGGTGAGAATGCCACTACTGTTACATCAGCTGTAAAGACTAGAAAATGAAAAAGGTATAGTAATTGTTAAGTTGATATTTTATCTTTAGCTGCTTCGTAGTACTCGAGGACTTAGTTATGAGATGTTATAGTGTATTTTGTAATATTGAGATATTATTGGACTTTGTCTTATATATTGAGGATAATAACTTATATGTTGTCATTTGATCCACAGTTATTAGATGGAAATGTAAAAAATATGGATTGTACTAAAAACACTTAAATGAGATTGATAAAAAATTGATGATTGATATTATTGAATGAAATGAATATGATGATTATTGTGATAAGAAGGTTTTGATCTTGTGCATAATGTGGTATGTTTATGAATTAGATTTCTTGATACCATATTAGATTTATAGCAGGTATAGATTTTACGAGTGGTTGGTGTCCTTATGACTACCCATGCCCTAGGACCATCGCGCCTTCTAAAGACGGGGCGTGACACCATATATCCGTACATGACTAGCACATTTATGTAAATAGTAATAAATTATAATCATCTGTGTATAAGATAACCGTGTCTCTTTAGGTCGAAGGATTATATGCACCATTATGACCTAGATGATGAATCATTGACAAGTTGTAAAACTCCATATTATCATTATCTAACGTCGCAGTTTAACCTACTCAACTCGTGAGTGTCCATGTGTTGTTACGACATCACATGTCTAGTAGCATGAGACTCACTACCTCTATAATCATAAGTATCTCATACTTATCATGGATAACAATAGAGGTGATGGTCTTTCGGATTAATGATGTCCAGTCAATAATCCTATAACCATGAACATATTTAAAGTATTTGTACCAAAGCGATCTGTCACTCATATTCTCAACTCTTGAGAATAGATCATCTTACAAAATACTTAAAGACCATATTAAATATAATGAAACACCTTTCATATATGAAGAATATATTTAATGTCATTGAGAATTAATTCTACAGTTACATAACAAGTATATGTCTCCTAGGGCATATACTGCTATCAATCTCCCACTTGTACTAGAGCCATACTTCATAGCATCAGAGATCCATCTTCTTAAGATGAAGTCTAACTGCTACTATCTTCTAGCTTTAGCCAACGGATCAGCTGAGTTACTGGCCGATGCTACTTTCTGCATGGCTAGAATACCAGTCCCAATAATTGATATGATAATATAACAAATCCTTTCGAAGTATTCTAGATTTGAGGTGAGACTCGAGTTTCCTTAACTAAGCTAAGGCCTCATTGCTGTTACCATAGAGAGGTACTAGTGATGTATTGGAGGAACTCTTTACAATTCTTAATTGTTGAATCCAAAATAGCTTCCTTTTGCAACATCCCATGTAACAATATATTAGGCTACTGTATTGAAGTTTATAATAATACTTTGCTTGAAACTCTTTCAGTTAGGACCGTCAAACTCTTCCTAGCAAAGGTCTGGACACACTACCCCTATCCATGGATTTTTTACCATGTGCACAGGTATGAAGTATTACCCCACATCAATTGGGGATTTCTACTTATAAAGGAAGCTCATATATACCGAGCATCTCATATCATATAAACAATGGATCATATTTAAGAATATGATAGCAATATGAATTCTTTAAGATTTCAATAACATTTTCATATAGGCTTTTCAAGATGTCAAATTAATTCAACAACTTAGGTTTCATATAAATGAGATGTCACTTAGGCTGAAGGCCATTAAGTACAACCCTAAAATAACAATTTGGAATATCATTTTGGATATACAAAGAATCATGGATAAAAGAAAGCTAGGGTTTTTCAAAGATTCTCACATGGAATGTCATGGCGATTTCAATATTAATGCACATATTATATTAAGATATCATATACTCACCTTTATGCCTTAACTCCTATAAAGCACTTAGCACAAACAAAATTGTTGCTCCTCAACCTCTTGAGCACTTTTTGTTTTTCTTTGTGACCCTTGTTTTCTACAATACAATGATCACATTCATATTACACTTTGCACATCATTACTTAAATAGTCAATTAACCTAACCCTAGTCTAACTCTTAAGTACTAACCCTAACATCCTAACCTAGGAATTAGCCTTATAATCCTACCAATTAAACAATCAATTCAAATTCATATTAATCGATTCAATTCATATACATAAATATTACAAATTATAGTACACATATGCTCATTTCCATGTTTTGGCCGAATTGGCCTAGGGTGTAAACCCTAATCACATTGTTCCAATTTCTCATTTTCAATTTCATATTTGTCATGACCCGACTACCGAGCCGTGACGGCCCTAGGGCATGAGTATGTGTAAGGCCACCGAAAACCCATAGAACCCTGTACTAATCTATATCCAATCATGCATATACTATTCCCATATCAGAACCTGAAACACATTACTATAACCATAACCATATCATCCATACATCAAATAAATATAATACTTGAGTATAGATACCATAATAGGCCATCGATTATAATACGATTCACAATACCATGAATACGATGATATATCCAAATATTACAATCCCAAAATGAATTACAGAACTGAACAACCTAAACATCTCA
>CATKHJ010336366.1:0-10076 GCA_949750685.1 Vernicia montana | reverse complement strand
AAAAAATTAATATTTATGCACCTATGTATTAATTTTTATTTTTGTATAAATATTTTTTAAACTATTTAGAGAAAATTTAATATTTGTGAAATTTAAAGTTAATAAAATTAATTAATTAATTAAAATATTACAAATTTAATTTAATATAAAATGACTTCTTAGTCTTTATACATTAAAATATAATTTATAAAAAAAATATTATTATATAAAATATTATTATATTTTATGTAATATAATTATTTTGATTTATTTTTTATACATAACTATAGAGAAAAATTATATACTCATTATAATTTGTTATTAATTTATTAAAATTACATAAAAAAATTTATATAAAGTAAAAACTTTCATTTGTTTTAATTAGTTTATTATAACTAATTACTTTTAATTTTAAAAAATTATTTTTTCATATCAATATAAAACACAAATATTATAGAAGGAATGTTTTATATGTGTCATTTTAGAAAAGTTAAGGGTCTAATGAGATAGAAAAAAATATTAAGAACTCACTTGAACATCAGTTCAAAGAAAATAGTCATATTTTTATATATAAAAGCTTGTCTTGGGCTCCAAGAGTTCATATAGAGCATTTAATGTACAAAAAATATTTTAAATGAAAAAGATATGATTCTTTTAATTTATTTTTTTTTTGCCAATGATATGATTCTGTTAATGAAGACCACTGAACATGGCGTATAATTAAGCATTGGGAATATGTAAGATTAGTCGTAAATTCTTCTTCTCTATGTAATGTAAAGCAATAACAAGGCCGCTTTTGCTCCCCACCGTTAGAAATTTCTCCATAACTCCAATGATTGGCAGGCAAAGCATTTTGATTTTGCCAATACCGTGCTAAGAGAATAAATTAATACAAATGCATTATAGTATAATAAAGAGTAGTTAAATACACTCTATCACATCTTTTTATCATAAAAAGTAAAAAAAAAAAAAAAAAAAAAAAAATTCACATTCATGTGTTTATAAGCTGTAATTTTATATACTTCATAAATTATTATTATTATATACTTAAAAGATTGTATTGTTGATTTCAAAAAAAAGATTGTATTGTTATAAAAGATAAAATATGTTAAAATTATGTTTAATTACTAATTTATACACCAAGAAATTAAACAAAAATGCTAGCACATTCATTTTGAATTATGTGAAAATCATGCAAAATTAATTGTATTTAAATGGGTACGTACTGCTTTATACTCATGATTAAATCACTAATTAAGTAGTTAAATGCCTTATTAACTCGTGCCATAAAAAATAAAAGTAAAAATAAAATATTCAATTCCCTACATATATCCTTTTGCATCCTACTTATGTGTGTTGAATGCTATCAAAGTTGCCATTAAAATAGGAAACAATTTGGAATATTTGATGAATTAAAATACCTTTTTTTTTTTCCAAAGAAGATAATTGATGGAATTAAAAAGGCTTAAAGTCCCAAACAGTACAATAGGTAAAAATACAATAAGGACTTATCCAGATAAAATAATACAAAGTCTACTTGACAGAATTGTCCAGGCTAACACTACCCATATTAGGGTTTAAAGAAATGGGCTTCCAGCCAAAAAAAAAAACTACAGACATAAGAGTCTGTAAAATTACATAAAGGACCCTTAATCCTACTAACTCTTCAAGAGCTATCCTTCCTTAGTACCATCACTACCACCATCGCTACTGATTGAAAGAGACACTGAAACAACGTCGAGATCAAGGGCTCCTCATATGGATCAATCAAAATAAGCTTGTAACATTGAGATCTTGAGATTGCCCTCCATTTTAAACTAAAATTAGGCCTAATAATAGCAGGAACTAAAGATTTCAAAACCCACAAGCCAAATCTGCAAGCCCTAGTTTCCCTAATAGCCAGCACAGAGAAGATGAGAGTGAAACCACCCCCAACCCAAATAACTCCATTACCAGCCTCAGCAAAACCTTCTCCCTCCCCTTTATAATCCTCTACAAACTAAAGCTTGAGATAAAAATTGAGGGCAGAGAGCCGGACATAGCCGGACTCTACTCAGGCAACACCGACAGCCCAAAGGACAAACCATATCAAAACAACACAAAAGCTCCAAATCCCATATTGGATGGGAGACATAAACACCACAAACGGGGTAGAGATCAGTTTATTTAGTAACCTAAGATAAGAAAACACATAAAAGGGATAAAAAACGGGTATCCCACTGGTGGTCGAAGACGCCAAGGGTTCCCTCACAAAGAACTCTAAAACAGGGACTAAGATTTCTAGAGAGAGGGGAGAGAAATTTTCCTAGAGAGAGAAACACAGGTAATCCCATTGGAAAAACTGAATTAAAATACCTTAATTCAAGTTACTTTGAATAATACATAATATATGGGTTTAGAATGGTCAACGTTAGTTTTAACAAATACAGTTTATATATATATATATTAGGGAGACTCAATAGATCGAAATAATATTATAGGCTACATAATAGGAATAACCCTCTCCTTTAATATCTCTCACCAAATTGATGATAATTTTTTGTGATTTGGGAGACTGGAATTTAAGACCTCCCACTTCCCATACCCTTAAAAGGATGAGAAAATTAATCAGACCATACCTAATTGGCTTTATCAAATACAGTTAAATGTTATTTCTCAAAAAAATACATATATATATATAGTTAAATGTTGTCTATTACACCTACTTTCTAGATTCAATGAAAAAATTATGACAAATTAACTTATTAAGTGATCTTTTTAAGGCCCAAATTCAGGTGGGTCCCACTACTTTATAATGAGAGATCTACTTGAATTTGTATTTTCCTATGTAAAAAATATGAATTTGAATATTCATGTGCTCAAAATAGTGAATGAGTGAATGATAATTTGAAACTCAAAGTAAACTCTATATTAAGGAAAGTGAGTTATTCTATATTGGAAAAATACAAAATTGGAATGTGATATATATTGAAAGACTTCTTTCATTGATAAGAAAGTAGCCATTGAGACTTTCTCTTGCGCGCGCAGAGATTGCAAATCCAAGGTTCAGACCTAAGTTCAACGTGTGAGCGTACGACTTGTATATACGAATGCCAAATTGAAATGGGTTGACCCATGCCAACTTGAATTTTGCAATTTTTTTTTCCAATAAATAATTTTTTTTTGGCAAAAAAAAAGTTTCCTCCTCCCGAAAGACCTGGTCCGAGCTGATCGGTTCATCGAATTTCCCCCAATTCTTCATTGTCCGGGTTTTTTGCCTTGATCGGCTCAGTCTGATAGCTTGTTCCTGCCACCATGTACTTGATTGTAATATTGAAAATTAATTAAAAATTATTTCATTGTCTTTACTTTATGAGATTATAATAAAAATATTTTTAAAACTCAACTCAACTCAATTTTAATTTCAAAATTAATTTGAAAATTAATTGAGATTAACAATATGATTTTTTTTTTCATTCTAAACGATTATGGTTACATCTTCTAATAATTCTAATATCTATAAATAGAGGACACTCCAATATTTATATTAGATAAATCCATAATCATAAGATGTGATAAAGATTTACGCTCACAGCTACTATAATTCTTCTCTTTTTTCCGTACTTAAAATTAGCTAAACACAAAAATTCATACTTAGGCGGAGTTTATAATAAAAATATTTAGTATCATAAAATTACTTATTTATTTTATTGAAACAAACTTAGTCTAATGTGTGAAATACATCTACTTGTCTGGGCCAAAAAAAAAAAAAACATCTTCTTGTTTTGATTTAACATGTTAAAAAAAAACATTTCAACCAATTTCCTAGAAATAGGCTTTATCATATAAAAAAAAAACGTGGAAATAATGTCCGGTTCAAGAATTAAACCGGGGTGGTTCGAAGAAAATTAAAATTACCGAAAAGGACACGAGAACTTGTTAAATAGAGAGGTAAACGGCTTGGCAATTGGCATGAGGCATATACTTCGTTAAGGTCGGCGCAAAATACCTTAACGTGCTAACAAATTTATTTAATTATAATTAATACTTCCACCGGCCTTTTTATTTGTCATTTTTTTTTTAATTTTCTAAATATTTATTATTTTAAAAATTTAATAAGATTTTAATTTTTTTTTAATTTTATCTTTATTATCTATTCTATAATTAATACATATTATTTATTATTTTATAATCAATAATAAAAGTGATTTAATCATTTTATTCTTAAAATTTAGTATAATTAATAATTTTGTTAATTTTTAAGAAATAATAAAAAATAATAAATAAAAAGGAATGGGAGAGTAATTATTAAGATATTTTCAAAAACCAAATTAACCACACACGCAAAATTAAAAATTAAAAAATAAAATAAAATTCAACAGCAAACCCTACCCAGTAACCCTAGCCCCACGTTGAATTCCCTTTCCCCTATAAATAATCCAAAATCCATCTCACCAATTCCATATAATTTTCTTCTTTAGCTCCTAACAATTCCTACCCAAATCCTTTCTCTTTCTGTTTTTGACCTAATTCAATTTCTTAGGTACTGGGGAAACTTTGCTCTGTTTCTTTAAAAACCAAAGAAATAGATCATCCAAAGAAAGGATCTTATTGTTATCTTTGTGAATGGTGGAAATCTTAAGCAGTAGTAATTACATGCTCTCCCTTTGTCAATCAAGGGCGGGCTTTGTCTCTGATGCCTCTGCTTTTGCTTTTGGATCTTGCAAGGAAGGCTGGTACTATCGCTGCCTTGGTGTCGACCCCTGAATTCCTATTCACTGATCTTTGTTTCTTGCAATCTTGAATTTATTTAATTTTCCGATAAAAAAGAAAAGAACCCAATTCTCTGTTTTTGTCTATTCTTTGATCTCCATTGAGATCTTTTTGTTTTATTTGTTCTTTTTCTTGAAAAAAAAAAAGGTCGATTTTCTTGAAAAACCAAAAGGGGTTTTCTTTAGATTTGTGTTATTAACAATGTTGCTTTACAAGCCGAAGAAGAATCAGCCCGCTAAGGGCAACAGGCTCTTAATTAGCGTGACGGTGTTGGGGAGTGCTGGGCCGATCCGGTTTGTGGTGAATGAGGATGAGATTGCGGCCGCTGTTATTGATACTGCGTTGAAATCTTATGCGCGTGAAGGTCGGCTTCCTGTTCTTGGCTCTGATCTTAACGACTTCTTCCTTTATTGCCCCAATGCAGGCTCTGGTGGTAAGCAAATTCTTAACCCTCTTTTCAATTTTGTTTTCAATAATTTGATTTCTCTTGATTTGTTTGTTTGTTATTTTGTATAAAAATTCATAACATATCAAATTTATAATCCTAATTCCAAAAAGAAAAAAAATTTGTTTTTAGATTATGCTTAAACATACAACCAAACTTATTAGCAGAGAAGAATGCTTTTTGGATTGCTAGTTCAATTTTTTTTTTCTCTTGGGTATTAAATACCCAAATCAATTCAATTATAATTTTCATAATGGAACTGTTTTTTTTAACATTGATGTTGAATTTTTTTTTATTGCAGCTCTGAGCCCATGGGAAACAATTGGATCACTGGGGTCTCGCAATTTTATGCTATGCAAGAAGCCACAGCAGCAGGTGAAGGTAGCCGATGGTGCAAGGCCAAATGCAGCAATTGCTCAAAAGGGGAGTGGGAGTTGGAAGTCATGGATTAATAAGTCTCTCAATCTTAAGATATCTTCTCATTAATTTGAATGAGTAATGGAACCTATCCTTCCATACATGTTCATTAGTTCATTATCAATTCCCGAGTAATGGAATTTGTTCTCTGTTGCTTTGCTTTCCAATTTCATGCTTTGTTTTTCAATTTCATATTGTAATTGCCAACTTGAATTTAGTCATGTTTTGGCAATTTCTGAATATGTTTTGGTTTTGAGTCGGTCAGAAACCTGAAGATTTATTATTCAGGGAATAAATTTGTACTCTTGGAATTTTTGTTATGGAATGAGAAGCATTTTTTAACGTCTAACTGAGCTGATGCTTCTCTTTCTTTTCTTTTTCTGATCTTGCAAGTTCTGTTGAATGCACATTATGTTCACACACCACACAGGAAGATGTTGCCTATACAAAATTATTGTGATAGGTAGTTTTGAAGAAGTGGTTTGATAGTTTGATAATTAAAGTCTGTTAGGCATTGTGGGTGAAATTGATTTTCTAATCTTATTATGTAAGGGTGTTTATGGAGTAAATGTTTCTAATCAAATCAATAAATTCGATTTTTAAATACTTCAATTATTAATTAAACCAAGTAATATTAAAAAAAAATATCAAAATCAAATTTATTTGGATTCGGTTTGATCAGTTTAACAAAATTAAAAAATAAATAAAATAAAAAATTAAAGAGATCATAGAAATTTAACAAATAATAAAATAAAATTATATTACGATAACAAACAAATAGGTTGTGAACTCGAAATTTTATAGCATACTAATAATAAATTAGTATGAAATATTTTTCAAGAAATTAGTAAGGATTAAAATAAAAATATAAAAAATTAGTAGGAATTAAAATAACAACATAAATTTTTTTTTAAAATATAAAAATTCAGTATAATATTTTTAAAATTTACATATTAGTAAAATACATATCTAAAAAATACATAATTTTTTACTCGAATAATCGATTTATTATACGTTACTTATATATATTTGCTTATTGCTTAAGACAAGCAGCAGGTTAACCCGTTCTCTAGTTGCCAATTTGAAGTAAGTTGCATGGTTAATTGGATGCTAATATAATAAACGCAGATACGCATTAAATTAGTTTCTCATTGTATTTAACGTCTGATTAAGCTTTCCCACAGGTGTAAGGCTCTCTCATGATTTTTAATTCTGTTGTTTTTTTCTTTTCCTTTTCCTTTTTCTTTTTTTTTTTTTTCCTTGGCTGTCAAATGGGAATTAGTGTTGTTGAAATTATAGAGATATGAAAAATAAGGGTGATAAAAAAACCAAAAATTTTGTCAATAAAAAAATTAACATAACATGGTTTTACTTTTTATATATTATTTTATTATTATTATCAAGTTTTTTTTTTATGCGTTTGAGATTGCTGTTAGGGAGTTTAAAAAATATGTTTTAAATTTTTTTTTATTTAATTGATTGATTTTTATTATTTTTTATAAATTATTTTTTCAAACTTACTTTTGAGAAAAATATCAATTTATCTATGTAATTGAAAAAAATAATTTTAAAAAATATATAAAATTTTTTATTGAAAAATATTTTTTTAATGCAACTCCGAACGAGGCCTTTCTTTAGATTTTATCCAAATAAAAGGAAGAAAATAAGGTTTTCTTTAATTGTGAAAAATATTTTCTATTTTCATTTTATAGTTTTCTTCTCCATTTCATAATCTTCTAAGTTTTCATTTTTCAAATGGAAAATGAAAAATTGGAAAACAAATTGATTTGTATAATTTTACTATCCTCAATTTTCATCTATCCTTAATATAATTATCTTATTAGACTATTAATTAAAATATTTATTTTTTAAAATATAAATGAGTAATTCCATAATTTAATCACTTAACAAAAATTATTTTTAATTTAAGTATACATTTCAAAGTAAAAAAAAAAATACCATGAAAATGATATATATAAAACTATTTAGTATAACATTTCAAAAATTAACATAGTAATAAATAGGTTGTGGATTAAAATAATTAAAACATTAAGGATAACATCTTGTTAAGATTGATTATAACTTTTTATTTGAAAAAATTTAGTCAATAAAATTAATATTTTAATTTAGAAATTATTCATTTAATATTTATTTCATTAATAAAAGGAAATTTAGTTAAAACTTAAAAGTAAAATTAAAGGAAATTAATAAAAAAAAAAAGAGAGAGATTGTTAAAAACGAGCAAAATTATATGTCCAATTATGAGTAATCACATATAAATATCCATAATTGTTGTAAATATATAATAATAATAATAATAATAATAATAATAATAATACAGAGAATGTCATTGTGGAAATTCGAAGTCATTATCATTTGACGCTAAAAAATGAAAAACTTCGTGTTTTCCACCTCAATGTCAATAAAAGAAAATTTAGAAAACATGTTTTTTGTGTTCTCTAGACAATAGTTATAATTTAGAAAATTCTGAAAATAAGTTTCTAATTTTCTAAATTGAAAAATATTACAACTAAACAACAAGTTCTATTTTCTAATTTTCTTGAAGTATTTTTCTGAAAAATTGGTCTTATTTTTCACAACTAAACAGCCCTTTATATTTTTCTTTCTTTATTTTTCTCTCCCTTGTTTGGATAGGAAGAAAAATAAAATTATTTTTCACTCATTAACATCTTTTTTTTATTTTCTCTCCAATTTAGAGAGAAAATAAAGAGAGAAAAATAATACTCCCTCCGTTTCACAATAATTGTCGTTTTAGGAGGATACACACATATTAAAGAAACTATTAAATAGCTTTAATTTTAATCAATATGGACAAATATACTCTTATTTTCTCTCACCAAATAAGAAAAAACATATGAAACATTGGAGTTAGAATGAAGATAAAGTTGAAAAAAAACTAATAAATGTTGCATTGAACTCTTAAAACGATAAATAATTTAAAATAATTTTTTTTTTTTAAAATGACAGTTATTATGAAACGGAAGGAGTATATATTATTTTTCTCTTTTTATTTTCCCTCTATTCTCAAATAATGAAAAATAAAAATAACTTTTATTTTTCACTTTTATTTTCCTTTCTCTTTTAGTTTACTCATTCCAAACATAGGTAACATTTATTGTAACTTAATAAAGGCTTTTAAATTTCCAATATATTGGTAATTAGTAATTACTGTCTAATATGCATTAACTAATACGGATACATTGATTAATGGACTTTTGGGCGCATTCCTAACAAACTTTACTTCCCAATTGATACATAATTTATGTAAGAAAAATTAAGGATAATATGTAAATATATCATAATGTTTCACTAAAAGTATAAATCAATATTTAAAATTTTTTGAGATATGAATATGCTCCTGACGTTATAAAAATGGGCCAACGTGCCCCTTCTCTCTGTTACCTCCATTATATATATATATATATATATATATATACTTTTCCTTTTTTTTTTCTTTTTTTTTCTTCATTCATCTTGTTTTTTTTTTAAACTTGTATTTTACATTTACCTATAAAATATTTGTGTCTGTATATACATATAATTTGACTTTTCTATTTATTTTTTATTTGTAAGTTTATATAATTATAGTTGTAATTATTAATTAAATTTAATTATATTATTAGAATATATGATAAAAAATTAAAAATAATTAATTGTAATATTGAATAAGTACATTCTAAAAATTTTTTAAAAAACATAATAACGTGAAAATAAATTAATGAGATAACTAGTTTTATTTTTAAAAAAAATATTTGAAAAATGATAAAAAAAAAAAATTTTGAACAACTTTTGATAAAAACAAGTTACCTCATTAATTTATTTTCACATTATTATGTTTTTTTTTTTAAAATTAGAATGTACTTATTCAATATCACAATTAATTATTTTAAAATTTTTATCATATATTCTAATAATATAATTAAATTTAATTAATAATTACAACTATCATTATATAAACTTATAAATACAAAATAAATGGAAAAAGTCAAATTATATGTATATGCACACATAAATATTTTGTAGGTAAACGTAAAATACAAATTAAAAAAAATAAAGATAAAAGAAGGACAAAAAAGAGAAAAAATTAAAAAAAAAGAAAGAAAGGAAAAGTGTGGAGAGAGAGAGAGAGAGAGAGATAATGGAGGTAACAAATATAAGGGGCACATTAGCCTATTTTTATAACGTTAGGGGTATATTCGTACCTCGAAAAATATTAAGTGTTGATTTATACTTTTAATAAAATATTAAGGATATATTTATATTTTATCCCTGAAATTTTATTGTCTAAGTCCCAAGTCAGGTCGCACTTTGCCCACTTTTTTAAGCCTAAGTCCCAAATATTAATTTATAATTAATATAATTTAAATTTTTTATATTTATTAAATTAATTATAAAACAAGCTTTTTATATAAAATCTTTTCAATAAATTAAAAAATATATCAACATTAGTGGAAGAGCTATC
>CATKHJ010336360.1:0-17046 GCA_949750685.1 Vernicia montana | reverse complement strand
AAAATTAAATTTTTTTTTTGCAATTAAGAAGAATTGCGAACAAATATAAGAAGATTGTAATTTTTTGTAAGAGAATAATTTTTTTTCGTAATTACGAAATTATTTTTCTTTTTTGCTAATTTAGGAACTTTTTCATAAAATTATTATTTTACACAAAATAAGTTATATTTTTGTAAAATTAAAATTTTTTTCGCAATAAAAAAGAATTACTAAAAAATAGTTTAATTTACGAAAAAATATAAGAAAATTGAGATTTTTCGTAAAAGAGCTATTTTTTTCGTAATGAGCAATAAAACAAAGTAGGTTTACTTTGTTAAAAACAAAGTAACAATAGAAAACACCTATATGTATATACTTTTTTTATTAATAGTTAGTTGTAATAGTATGTATCAAATGATGTTAAACTAATATTATTAATTCAATATTTATAGTAGTGTGCCTAAAGAGGCAGGATAGTAATTGCTCCTAATATTTTTTTAAAAAGTTTTATTAAGTATTATACATTGTTAAAAAAATTATAATAATCAATTATATTTTTCCCCCAATATTAAAAAAAAAAAAAAAAAAACCCTTGAAAGTCACGGTAGAATAAGATAAACCATTAACTTAAAAAGATGTAACGAAATTATTTGTTTTAGTATGTCATTAGATCTTATGAATGACTACACGATATTTAATATTTAAAATATTTGCATAAAAATTTATTCTCGTAATTCCTCTAAAAAAAAGTGCTTTAGAAATTCGATTAAAACTTTTCAAATATGATACTAATAAAAATTTAGACTTGTAAAAAGCATTAACAATTTAGAAGTTTTATTAAATTTTTGTGAAAACAAGAAAGTCGAAATTTGTACTCTTATTCATATATTGATCCTACTTGTATTTGCTTTACCATTATATTTTGAAACATTTAAAGATTATTGTAATTTTAAAAAATATTTAGCTTTTTTAGATATTGGCCTTTTTCATTCATAAAAAAATATTTATTATTTGTTTAAATAAGAACATTTCAATTAAATTCAAACTAACAAGCATATTTTTTGTCCCACAAAATTAAGAGGCAAGATACGCAATTAGTATAGGGAAATTTTTTATGTTTTATTTTATAAATAATAAAATTTATATGTTATTAATTTTTTATTACAATTTGAAATATGAACGTTGTATTAAATTTCAATTCTTTTACTAATTTATATTGTTATTTATGAGAAATTCATTATCTCAAACTATTACTATTATGTTATAAAATTTGCGCACAAATTCAACTAACTAGTTTTCTAGAATTTTGAAAATAGTAATAGCAACATATAGATTCATAATATATTTTTCATGTATGAAGAAGACAAAATTTACCTCATCTCAGAGATATGATAAGCTCGTGGTGTGAGGGCGGTGATTTAGAACCTATAGATAGAGAAAGAAATGGATCAGAGGCCTTCCATGAGGAAACCTCAGATGCCTAAATCAATAAGCTTAAAGACAAAGGAATCCCCAAGAGAGAGAACGGGTCTCTTCTTGGTTCTTTGAGAGTGGTTAGTCAAATTACACTTACAAGAGTTTTTCCTCTCTAGTCTCTTTTCGCATGAGTGAGCAGCCTTCCCTCTTATGGTGGTTTGAGTAGGCCGGTGGAGCAGGTTGATAGGTCCATAGGTGACTACATCCTAATGGTAGAAAGGAGAGTTGGAGTCTGAGACAAGCAACTTCCCTTGTATCAATCTTCTGACACCATTTGAGGACTTGTGGAGAGGTCACATCTCTGGCGTGCTAAGCCCACTGCCTCATTTTGACATGAGTTACTTTTCTTTAGGATGGAGGCCCCACTGGAGCTCTTCGTCTGGGATGAGGCCAGCAAGCTGCTAGTATTCAAGCTGAGGTATCCTTATGAGGGATTCATCCTCATCTGGAGCTTGGGTTCGAGCTATGTTATCATTGAGTTTGACGAGGATGACCTTCAAGAACAAGTCCTTGAGGGCGAGCCTCTTTACCAACTGGATTCATACTCTAGGCCCATAAATGAGTGGTCTCTTGGATGGATTTTGTCCTTCTTGGGCCCAATTAGGACTTAGCTAATTTAGTTCGGATCAGAGGCTCCCCACTCCCTAGTTTGACTTGAGCATATCAAAGAGCGAGCTAGGGAGTAGACAAATAATCTTAGTATGATGAGATTCATCCATACTGCATATAAGGGAGCCAAACTTACGAGCTCGATGTTAAAGAGGCGAGCTAAGGAGCTCGGTGTCGATGCTACTGGATACTTGAATAAGTATGCAAGCTGAGAAGCTCATCTTGAAGGCAGCTGGATGCCTGAATAAAGATGCAAGCTGAAGGGCTCGTTGTCGAGGAAATATGATACTCGAATAGAGAAGCAAGCTTTATGATTTCCATATTATAGTGTGGTCTTAAGGTTTCCAATGGCTTCAAGTCTTTGAAGTAACTTCAAGTCTTCATATCTTCCAGACAGCTTCAAGATTTTTCTTCCTTTGATGTCTTCAAATAAAATGCCTTGCCGAGAGAAGTCTTCAATAATATGCCTCACTAATAAAGGATTTAAATAATCTGCCTCACTGATAGAGAACTTTGAGAAAAACTGCCTTGCTGATAGAGGGCTTAGATAATAATATGCCTCGTTGGTAGAGGACTTTAGAAATCCACCTCGCCTGAAGATCTTCGTATAATGTGCCTCGTCAATAGAGGACTTAGAAATTTGTCTCGCTTGGAGGTCTTCAGAAAATCTACCTTGTCAATAGACGACTTTAGAAATCTGCCTCGTCAATCGAGGACTTAGAAATCCACCTCATCTGGAGGTCTTCGCATAATATGCCTCATTAAAAAGGGACTTAGAAATTCACTTCGGCTGGAGGTCTTCGTGCAATGTGTCTCGTCAATAGAGAGTTGTGAAATTTGCCTCACCTGGAGGTCTTCAAATAGTCTGTCTCATTGAGAGAGGACTTTTAGGAATTTTCCTCACTAATAAAGGACTTGAGAAAACATGTTTCACGTAAAAGACTTAGATAATAATAATGTGCCTCGCTTAGAAGTCTTTATGAAATATGCCTCGTCAACAAAGGACTTTTAAAAATTTGCCTGGCATAGAGGTCTTTAGTGTCTCACGGTTTTTCGCCTAGACAAACTAGGTCTTTGGTGCATTGCAGACTTTCATCTAGAGTTCACTAGGTCTTTGGGTGCCTCATGTACTTTCGCCTAGCTAAACTAGGTCTTTGGTGCCTCATAGACTTTTATCTAGAGTTCACTAGGTCTTTGGTACCTTGCGGTCTTTCACTTAGCAGAAACTAGGTCTTTGGAACTCTCAGTCTTTCGCCAAGAGTTTACTAGGTCTTTGGGTACCTCACAGACTTTCTCTTAGAGTTCATTAGGTCTTTGGTGCCTCGTGGACTTTCACCTAGAGTTGATTAGGTCTTTGGATGCCTCGCGGACTTTAACCTAGAGTTCACTAAGTCTTTGGTGCATCGCGGTCTTTTGCCTAGCAGAATTAGGTCTTTTGTTCCTCACGGTCTTCTGCCTAGAATTTACTAGGTCTTTAGGTGTCTCGCGCGAACTTTCGCCTAGAGTTCATTAGGTCTTTGGTGCCTCATGATGTTTCACTTAGTCGAACTAGATCTTTGGTGCCTCGCGAACTTTCACCTACAGTTCACTAGGTCTTTGGCGACTCATAGTCTTTCACCTAGCCGAACTAGTTCTTTTTATTATTGCATCTTATTTTTTAAGAAATAATAGTGAAAAATTAAATTTAAAGCATGAGAAGTATAAAGAACTTATCTATAGTGGCATGGACAGCATCAAAAATCACTTGGAATATTTTCTGATCCATAAAAATGTGTTGTGAACTGAAGCAGCTATTTTTTACAGCCAAGTTGGCTGATTTTTTTCTCATTTAAAGATTGAAAGAAAAGAGCTTTGGATCTTTAATGAATGTTGAGATCATTAAGATTTCTTTAACTTGAAATAATGCATGGATGGTGTTCGGATCTGGTATTTTTGGCCGAAAAAGAGAGAGAGAAAGAGAGACTATTTTTTGTGTCGTTCCCCATAGACGATGATATTTGAAGGGGCCAAAAGTTACCTCATCCCAGAGATATGATAAGCCTGTGGTGTGAGGGCCGTGATTTAGAGCATGTAGACAAAGAAAGAAATGGATTAGAGGCCCCTCAGGACTGACCTCGGGCGAAAACCTCCGATGCCTAATTCAGTAGGCTTAAAGATAAAGGAATCCCCAAGAGAGAGAACAAGTCTTTTCTTCGTTCTATGACAGTCGTTAGTTAGATTGCACTTATAAGAGTTTTTACCTCATTAGCCTCCTTCCATATAAGTGAGTAGCCTTCCCTTTTATGGTGGTTTGAGTAGGCCGATGGATAGGTTTATAGGTGGCTTAAGTAGGCCGGTGGAGCAGGTTGATAGGTCCATAGGTGGCCACATCCTAATGTCAAAAAGGTGATGTTGAGTCTTAGACAAGCAACCTCCCTTGTGTCAATCTTCTGACACCATGCATGTACTTGAGGACTTGTGGAGAGGTCACATGTCACACCTCAACTCCAGCAGTGCGACGATCCTAGGACATGGGTAGATTTAAAACTACAAAAACCCGTAGAACCCAAACTATCCTCAAATACACCTTGGATCAACATACTTATACAATCATAAAAAATACATGCACTCACAATTAAGATAAACAAAATCTTTCCATTTCATTTCATTCAAATCACTTCATACATTAATCCGTTCATTCTAGGAAGTGTCTAGATAAAGATACAATAGCTTTAACTTTTACAAAAAGCAAACTTAAAATAAACATATATATTTTCAGCTTCTTGGTGGAGAAGAATGAACAAGAAACTCTAATTACACAGCTTCTAAATTCTTCTAATCTACACCTGAAACCATAAACGAGTACTAAGTGAGTTGTCAACTCAGTGAATTATGAAACATATAAATACTTTGGGTTCATGAAAGAATAGTGAATCTATATACATATATACATATATATCAATTCATTAGGTGTTAAAGAACAATACATATGTGCCGAAAACAAACAGGCACCAAAGGTACATCCGTCATAACAGAACAATACATTACTATAGAAGAACTAGTGGGTGGGACGATACCATAAACCTCACAGTCTCAATAACATCATAAAGGGTAGTAACTTCTCCCTTTAACATACAACATATGTTTGATCGAGGTATACGCCTAGTGTTCCATGGCCCTTCTTAAGTAAGACACTGATAATATAATCAACTCTATCAGCTAAGTCACTAGTGCACACGGTCTAATGGATTTTTCCTCATTAACATAGGCGTTTTGTCATGCTTGGTCAAGGCTAAGTATTGGCTCAGTAGGATAATTACCATAAATAGTTGGTTGGCCCAATGGCCTCGTTATTATCAATAATCATTTTAATATTACAAATGGCTTTTAATATTTAGGCGATGAAACAATATGGCTTCTTAACAATTTAGTCTCATTAACAATAACAATAACAATATTCATAGTAAAGTGAGGTCAATGGGAAATCAACCAATACATTTCAGGGTGGGTTTACTATGCATTAATACATTTCATAACTCATCTCGCTTGCTAAAGTCTCTTCTATAAACTCAGATCATCATCATGCACGACATCAACTATCCTTAGGCTCACCATGCTACCGCTACGCCCCTCTGATCTATTCTATAGATTTAGCCAAAGCTCTTCTAAGAAAGGTAGAAGAAAGAAGGAACTTCACCTGGGTTTAGGATTTACTCTTGAGATCAGGTGGTTTCTTTAAAGTAAAAGAAAGAATGGAGGAGATCATATTTAGATCTAGAAATCTGGAAAGAAAATAAAGAACTTAAGTTTAAAAAGAAATGCAAATATTTTTGGTAGTCTTTAGAATGGTCTAGATGTCTTATATAGAAAGAAAGAATGAATAAAATATTCTCAGTGACCAACAAATTGTTCATTGGATAGATAACTTACATTTTTAGCCATACATTTTCTGCAAAAACTTTCAGTAGTAGGTGGCTTGTATTAATAATCATACATTTTATGTAAAAATTAAAAAAAATGTTCATGGGTACTGTTCATAAAAATATCTCATCCACTCACAACACTAATATACACTTTCTATAAAAACTTAAACTCAAACTTATCTATACACTGAACAATACTATACAAAATCGATCCTATAATTTTTCCTCATAAACCTATACAAACATCTGAAGCCTCGCTATAGAGTCATCAACTCATCTTCATACATATACAGGTATTCGTAGTCTCATTTTGAGCTCATATGTTCGTCACTCTTATACCAAAATCATTAGTTTGGTTCATCTGAGTCAAGCTCATCTGTTCACTTTGCTTCATTCTACAGAAGTTCGTCTTCATTTTTGTCATCAAAGTATCTCGCTTCTCATCTTCCTCCTAGTCATACCAAGTCCTTTGCTCATTTTGTTTGTACTAAGCCTGTCCACTCGCTTCGCTTGTACCGAGCTCGCCTTCATCTTCATCATACCAATCTCCTCAGCTCGTCTTCGTCCTCGGCCAACTGCCTACCTCGTCGGCTCGCTTACCTTGTCCAGCTCACATTACTATCCATTGAGGTTTCATCCTCGTTAGCAAATCTCGTCCTCGTAATTGAACCTTGTTCTTACCATAAAAGCTTATCCTTGTCTTGTAATCCTTATCTTCTTAATCATTTGCCTTGCTATCGAAGTCCGTCCTCGTCATCAAGATGCATCCTTACTAGTGAAGCTCCGCTTCGACACCAAAATTCATCATCAATGTCAGACACTCTTTGAAACAGAAAGTCTATCATTCCCATTTTCTTTTCCCAGAACTTGCATAAAAGTCTAGTAGAAGCTCTCTAACCATCTCTTCATCCTCGTCCTCATCAGTAACAATTCTTACGCTTTAACTTGTAAACTTCCATCACTTACCAGGTGCTAATAACAATTGTAACGGGCGTTCATAATCTGTTGACGGATATTATTTTACTTTATGTCTTAAATTCACAATATTCATTCATATTGTTAACAAGCGTGACTTTGTCCTCTGCATAAATTCTCAAAAATTTATATATACTTAAAGGACACCTTGAAGCATACCGCTATCAGAAACTTGGGGTATTACATCACATCACTGGCATGCTAAGTCCATCGCCTCATTCTGATATGACCTATTTTTCTTTAAGATGGAGGCCCCACTGTAGCTCTTCATCTGGGATGAGGTTAGCAAGCTGCTCGTATTCAAGTTGAGGGATTCTTGTGAGGGAGTCGTCCTCGTTTGGAGCTCGGGTTCGATCTATGTTATCATCGAGTTTGACGAGGATGACCTTCGAGGACGAGGATAAGGATGAAGATGAGGACGAGTTCTCGAGGGCGAGCTAGTTTGCCAATTGGATTCATACTCTATGCCCATAAATGAGTGGTCTCTTGAATGAATTTTGTTCTTATTGAGCCCAATTAAGACTTGACTAATTTTAGTCCAGATCAATGTCTGTTAAATTTTTCATATTATTGTTGTGATCTATTTATTTCAAAAAAGTATCGAGGAGAGCATTTGCACGATAAAATATATTATTCACAAAAAAGTGATCAACTCCTCACTTTATTCACATGTTGATTGAAAAAAATTGAAATTACAATAAACTTGCATTTGATAATATATATTATTAATATAAATTTTATATTTATTAAACCTAATATATAGTTGAATTTTTTTTTATTGCAAACAATGCTCCATTAATATTATTAGTAATTAAATTACAAAAAGAATGAGTATATATTAATAATTAACGAAGTTAAATAATTCAAAATATTCATATTTTTGTAGTACATATATAAATTTGTTAAGTTTTAAGGAAAATACTATTTGTTATGTAATTTCTACTTAATCAAATAATTAATTTATATATATATATATATTAATATATTAATTTTTAAGAACAACCACATCAATATATTTATATCTATGTTTATGCCTCATAAGTCATAACTTATCATGTTCACTAATTCTATCCATTTGGCAAATTATAGAATTGTCAATTTAAGAAAAAGCAACAAGAAAGAAAATAGCTTTTGTTAACTAACCAAAAAGGCATGAGATATTTTGTTGTTCCTAATCAAGATAAGTGCTATACACAATTATCACCACCAAAATGAAGATCAAAATCAAATAAAAATTGAAAGAACACATTCAGAAAATGCCTTACATGAAAATAAAAAGGTTTGGAAGATGACTTTTCATTTTGAGGGAGAAATAAACCTACTTTGAGTCTCACGAATTGACTTATCAAGAAAGAATACAAAGAAAAAACTTTTTGTATATTAACACGAAGAGGAAAAATAATTTAAAAGTTTAGGAAGATATTATCTAGTTTAAGAACTCTCACTCTACCAAATCAAAACTCTTCAAATCATCCCATAAATATAAAATTAGTTTTAAAATTCTACTACTGATTTTAGGATTAATTTCATGCATCTACACTAGTCAATTTATGCAAGATACAAAAATAAATATATGCAAAGATAATTATTTAATTAATTTAGTATATATTATTTTTGTTAAAGAAAATGACAATTTTTCCAAACAGAGCAAAAATAAGTATTATTTCATGTACATACATTTCAAATTAAAGAAATAAGTAATCATATTTTGTAATTGACAATTATATATGTATTTGTGTATATACTTTATTAACTTATTATAATTCTTCAGATAAATCTAATATATAACTTATTATAATTCTTCAGATAAATCTAATATATTTCTATTTCATACCATTAACAAACTAAAATGTATAAAATTATTATAATTATTATAATATAGTTATAAAAATTAAATATATTTTTAATTATATAAGTTTCATATTGGGCCCCATGAGTTGGGTTGTTATCGTGCAAACCTGATCCTATTTTATAGTTTGTGTTCAAATTTTAATGTTTTCTAAATTTTTGTTACGTTATATAAATTCCAAATTGTTTCATAAATATGTGTTAACTTTATTATTTTTGAGAATTTATAATAGAGAGAATAGTCACATTCGTTATACATTTTGAACGAACGTTACAATCAAATGGAATTTCAAGAAATTTAGACAGAGAGCAAAGTCATGTTCGTTACTGGGAACGCTCGTTACGAATATCATAAGTTGTTTATCATATCTGTATAGACATTGATTATTATTTCATGTATTACAAGTATTTTTAAGATGTAAAAATTTAAGAGTTAAGATTTTAAAGATTTTTTCTATAAAGGATGAGCTTCGAATAACGAAGTGATACTTCGATAGTGAGGATAAGGGTTCGATAGTAAGAATGTGCTTCAAAAACTAGGCAAAGTTTCAAAAGTAAGGACAAGGTCCGATTATGAGGACTAGCCTCACTGACAAGGATAAAGCCTCGATGAATAGATGTGCGAATTGACAAGATAGGCGAGTTGTCGAGGATGAAGACAAACTCGATACAAGCGAGGCAAAAGGCTTCGATGATGAGGACAAAAACGATCTTCGTACGAGTGAAGAAAGCTGACAAGCTTAGTACAAGTGAAATGAGTTGAAGAGCTCGGTACAAGAGAGACGATGTCACATCCCAACTTAGGGGCTATGACGATCCTCGGGCATGGGTAAGCAAAAGGCCATCGAAAACCTGTAGAAACCATCCCACTTTACAATCCATATTGGTATCATGCATTATAGTCCCTAATCAATACATACAATCAATAGCCAATCCCAAAATCATAACTTGCTTATCATGTACCTACCACACATTATACCATAGTCATACCATTCATTAAAATCAATATCATATCCCATCATTCTTGTAACATAAGCTTAATACATGTTCATAACCATCTGAATCATCTATAAAGGTTAATGCCATATAGGCCAAAAGAATAATCTTCAATTTCACCCATGGAGCTCTAGTGTACTCAAAAGAATGCATATAAAAATAAGCAATAAGTGGAGCGTTACATTAATCACAAGGGTTCCCAAGGAAAAATAAAGCCTTAGGAACCGAATTGATAAACTATAGCTCCCCTGAAAAACATCAACAATAGCTAGTGAGATAACTCTGTAAGTAAAGAATATACTACCATACTTGTAAGGCTTGGTAATTCAAAGTTGGCTCACAATGAATGGTTCATAGTTCATTTATATCAATAAACAATTACAATAGCATTTGGTTCAATGGATCGTGTCATATAATAGGTTTAGGATCAATAACAATGGTACAATTGAATAATTATAAGTATTCAATAACTTTAGTAGAAATCGATCAATGATTTGATAGCAGAGGCACATATATCTTAACACTCACCATGAAAATAAAAGTAAAGGCTCATTGGCATACTCGAGAGCATTGACATATGGCATACTCACCATGACAATGAAGGTAGAGGCTTAATAGCATACCTGAGGCAGAGGTTCTTCTTTGGAGAATGCCACCATGACAATTACATGAGACTGATCAGGTCCCATGACTAGGACATATACCCCTCCTAACTAGGGTTCAAATATTTTACCATATTCATAGGTACAATGTGCACAAAGTCTAATTGTTTTACCTCACATTAGTTTGGGAGATTTCTACTTTAGGTATTGGTTAATCATGGTCATACAATGATCAATAATAACAATAGTTTATATGGTTCATGAAGAATTCATGTAGCACTTTAAATATTTCATGGTATAATCATTAATAATCATGGGTTTCAATTTCATGGTACAATGGCATAGTTAATGAATGAAAGAAAACATGAACGTTATGTATTTATATAATAATATCAATAAGCAATTACGATATTATGAAAGAATTAGGCTTTTAAGCCTTATGGTTCAAGCACAATCATAAAAGTATATTTTTCACTCACCTTGACAAAGAATACCCAAAATCCTTAAAGACTCTCTTCACATCAAACAATATCAATGGTCACGTCCACGACCATCTTCTTCTCCTTGACCTCTATTAGAAGCTATACAATATCCATACATATAAATAGAAATAAATAAATCAATGTATACTCATAGCTCAAACAACAATAGAAATTATTCTAACCTTAACTCTTGATTAGACTTATATGATAGAAAGAGAAGAAAACCTAAAACCCCACTTACCTTGTTCACCAAAGCTTTGAATGATGAAGAGATGAAGACCAATTTTTAACCTTAGATCTCTTAGGTAATAAAATGGAAGTAGTAAATGAGGTTTCTCATACTTGAGGAAGGTGGGTTAGGTGATTCTCTTAAAGATTTAGGGTTTCTGAAGCTTTAAATGGTATTAATGACAAGTTAATGGCTCATTTTCCCTTTTATAGCTTGACATTTCGATTTTGTCCCTAACACGTGTAACGGGTGTTACTTGGCATTGTTTACGTTATTGTTCAAGATCTATTCACGGGCGTTAACCTTTGGTAACAAGAGTGAATTTTCTCTCTGCCTGAAATTTCAAAATTCAGTAATGCCCATTCCATAATCATTATGGTCGTGACCCCTTTATCAATAACGAGCATTACATACCTATAATGGGTGCGAACAAACATTAATGACCGTAAAATTACTCTCTACCCAAATTTCTATAAATTATAATTCATGGCAACGCTCGTTACAATTAGGTAACAGGCATTACCCTACTCCTTTCATTTTTCTTGAAATCTCAAGTCATAAACAAGGAATTCAATACACATGGCTAATATGAACTTGGGGTATTACATTCTCTCATCCTTATTAAAAATTCATCCCCGAATCTTACAAAATAAAGAATTTACAAGAATTACACTTGAAAAAGATAGGGATACTTGAGTAGCATATCTTGCTCATTCTCCCAAGTGCATTCCTCTACATTATGATTTTTCCATTGAACTTTGACCATAATTATCCCTTTGTTCCTTAGTTTCTTCACTTGCCTGTCAATGATTGCAACTGGGACTTCTTCATAAGATAAGTTCTCATCTACCTCTATTGCTTGGGGTTGGAGAACATGTGATGGATCTAGTAGATACTTCCTCAACATTGAATTATGGAATATCAAATGTACATGAGCTAAACTCGATAGAAGAGCTAGTCTGTATGAGACATTACAAACTCTATCCAATATCTTGAATGGCCCAATGTACCTTGGTGAGAGTTTTTCCTTCCAGCCAAATCTCATCACACCTTTCATAAAAGAGACTTTGAGGAATATATGTCTCTTATGGAAAAGTGGACATACTTCCTCTTCAAATCCGCATAACTCTTTTGTCTACTGAAAATTGTCTTCAATCTTTCTTTAATGATTGGCACTTTCTCCATTATTCCTTTAATCAAATCTGGTCCTTCTATGTACTTGTCTCCCACTTCCATCGAACACACTAGTAATCTACACTTTCTTCCATACAATGCCTCATATAGTGCTATGCCAATGGTGGAGTGATAGCTATTGTTGTATGAGAACTCTATCAAGGGTAAATACTTGTCCCAACTATCACCAAAATCAAGCACACATAATCTAAGCATATCTTCTAAGGTATGTATGGTTCTCTCTGATTGTCCATTGAATTGTGGATGAAAAGTTATGCTGAAGTCTAGTTGTGTGCCCAATGCCTCTTGTAACTTTTGACAAAATCAGGAGGTGAATTGAGAACCTCTATCCGATATAATGGACACTAGTACACCATGCAAGCTCACAATATTTTCCAAGTACAGTTGTGCATATTGAGCCACTATGTAGGTAGTCTTCACTTCTAGAAATTGGGCCGACTTGGTCAATCTATCCATAATCACCCATATAGAGTCGTAGTCCATAGAAGTCCTTGGCCATCCCACTACAAAATTCAACGTGATACGCTCCCATTTCCATTCTGGTAGCTTGATCTCTTGTAGGAGACCGTAAGGATTTTGGTGCTCAAACTTGAATTATTGGCATGTCAAGCATGAAGGCATGAACTTTGCCACATTTTTTTTTCATTCTGGGCCACCAATAGCAACTCCTTATGTCATGGTACATCTTAGTTGCACCTGGATGAACACTGTAGGGAGCATGATGAGTCTCTTTCAAAATTTTCTCCCTAAGCCCATCCACACTTGGTACACATAGCTTCTGTCCATATCTCAACACACCATCTTTCAATTCAAAACACCATTTTTCAATTAAAATCTCGATACTTGACTTGCTTGAACCTCTTCTTTCAACTTGAAAAGTTGAGGATCCTTGTCTTGAGATGCCTTTATTTCATTAATCAATTTAGGCCTCATTTGGAAGTGTGCAATCAATATTTGAGATTCTAAAATCTCATACTTTCACTAATGGTTTCTTTGACACTGCAATATGAGCTAAACTTCCCATTGATTTCCTGCTCAAAACATCTACTACCATATTAGCCTTGCTTGGGTGATAAAGGATTTGACAATCATAATCCTTGAATAGTTTTACCCATCTTCTTTGCCTTAGGTTCAAGTCCCGTTGCTGTAAGATGTATTGGAGACCTTTGTGATCGGTGTAGATTTCACACTTTTCACTATAAAGATAATGTCTCCATATCTTAAGAGCAAAGATCACAACTGCCATCTCCAAATCATATGTGAGATAGTCCATCTCATGCTTCTTGAGTTACCTCGATGCATAGGCAATCACCTACCTATGTTGCATAAGAACACATTTAAGTCTCACTCTTAAAGCATCACTGTTGATTGCAAATCTACCTGACCTCTCTGGCAATGCAAGTATTGGAACTGTAGTGAGACAAGTTTTGAGCCTTTGGAAACTTTGTTCACAATCATCATCCTACTAGAACTTTACCTTCTTCCTAGTTAATTTGGTGAATGGTGAAGCTATCTTGGAGAAATCCTTGACAAATCTCCTATAATAATTCACCAAGCCAAGAAAACTATGCACTTTTGTCACATTTGTAAGTTTAGGCCAACTTGACACTGCCTCAATCTTTTTAGGATCCACTTTGATACCATCCTTATTGACTACCTACCCTAAGAAGCACACATGATCGAGCCAAAACTCACACTTCAATAACTTGGCATATAACTTGTGCTCCCTTAGGGTTTGCAATGTTATTCTCAAGTGTTCCTCATGCTCTTCCTTGTTCTTGGAATAGATAAGGATGTTATCAATGAAGACAATGACAAACTTATCCAAGAATGGTTGAATACCCAATTCATCAGGTCATAAACACGGAGCATTGGTTAAACCAAATGGCAACATCATGAACTCATAGTGACTATATTTTGTTCTAAAGGCAGTCTTGCATATGTCCTTATTTCAGATTCTGAGTTGATGATAACCAGATCAGAGGTCAATCTTGGAGAAGTGATTAGCCCCTTGTAACTGATTAAACAAGTCATTAATCCTTAGTAGAGGATACTTGTTCTTAATAGTTACCTTGTTCAACTGTTTATAGTCCATGCGTAAACAAAACGAACCATCCTTTTTCTTAACAAATAGGACTGATGCACCTCATGGCAAGTTGTTTGGCCTAATAAATCTCTTGTCCAATAAGTCTTGTAATTGTACCTTCATCTCTCTCAATTATGTAGGTGCTATGCAGTAAGGGGGAATGGATATGGGTTGTGTACTTGGAAAGAGTTCAATATTGAACTCAATCTCCCTCTCAGGTGGTAACTCAGGCAATTCTTCCAGAAATACATTCGAAAACTCACTAACTATAGGTATTTGATTCACCTTATTAGGAGTCTTCCTCGTGTCTATGGCATGTGCCAAGTACCCTTGACATCCCTTCTTTAAAATTCTTTTAGCTCCAATAGCCAATATGAGATTAGAAGGAACGTCACTTCTATCCCCTTGAAACATGAATCCCTCTTCCCCTTGTAACTTGAACTATATTCTTTTCTCATGACAATCTATTATGCATGGTGCTTGGATAGCCAATTCATGCCAAGAATAACATCAAACTCTAACACTTCCAGTTCAATCAAATCTACTAGAAGTTTTCTATTTTCAATTTATACTAGGCATGAAGGGAACAAATGGTTCACTTCTATTATTTCCCTTAGAGGTGTGGAGACTTCTAAAGAAATTTCTATAAGTTCTCTACCCTTCTCCAATCTCTTAGCAAAACAAGGTGACACAAAAGAGCGTGTGGCATTGGAATCAAATAGAACTCCTACTTTAATATCTTTAATAGATATAATACTTATCACTATAGTATTACAAGCTAGGGTTTCTTGTTGATTCAACACAAATACTCTTCTTTTTCCCTTGCCCTCAACTACTTGGCTTGTCCTAGATGCTTGACCTAGACCTCTGCCACAGCCATATGAACTCCAAGCATTAGACCTAGCCAACTGAACAGTAGGATGAGAAGCTGTGTGTACTCTATTGATCTCTCAGTTGGGGGCAATCTTTAACAAAATGGCCCATTTGGCCACAATTCAAACATGTACCCACGATAAATCTACAAGTTCCCATATGTTCTTTCCACAAGTGGAACAAGTAAGAAGGGTGTAATCCTACTGTAAAGGTCTAGATGTAATGATAGTCTTAGGACCAGAAGCCACTAAAGTACCCTGGGTTTGGCCTCTACCTTGGCCTCCCCTTATAGATTGGCTCTGAACTATAACCGGGGCTGAAATCTCAAATGTTCTAATATGTGAATTGTTTCCCCCTCCTCTACTGTAATTGCCTTGGCCCTTGTTCTTGCTCTTTGTTCTTTGATCTCTCTCAGCTTTTCCTACCCTTTCAGTCTTATGCCTTGCCTCTATCAATTTGGCCAATGAAGTAAAATCAGTAGCAAGGAAGGTATAATATAGAGGTGCAATCAAACCTCTCTTATACCTCTCGATGTGGCTTGCCTCTATAGGTACAATATGAGGAGCAAACTTGCTAAGCCTATTGAATTCCCTAGTATTGTGAACCCTCATTTTAGCACCTCCAAAATTACTTCTGAACTCATAGAACTGATCAGAATATTTTTCTATCCAAACCGACACTTTTTCGATCTTGACCGGACCATCTGTACCAGACAGTATTTTCCCGAGACTGACCGGATTTTCCTCAAAGCTGATTGCCAAACCGTCCCAAAAATATTTCTAAACCTACCAGAGCTGACCAGAATATTTTTCTATCCAAACTGATATTTTTTCCAATCCTGACCGGACCTCCTATACCAGATAGCCTTTTCCCAAAACTGACCGGATCTCTCCCGAAACTTACTGCCAATTTGTCCGATAATTAATTTTGGATCTACCGCCACTGACCGGTAATTTTTCAGACTTTAGAATAGCCCGAAAACTGACCCAAAATCCCCAGAAACTGACCTGAAAAGCCCCAAAAATTGAACTGGAGCCCGAAATCTGAGATGACACGCAGACATCTGCAAGACGTGCCCACGTGTCTGCGCGTTGGCGGACGCGCCTCCTTGCTCGCGGCTGCTGCGCGTCGCCTGGCGCGTCCGCACTAACGCGCGTCAGTGGCAGACGCATTAGTACGAGCTGACATGTCAGCCCCGTACTGACACGTCCGTTGGATGTGCCGATGCGTCCACCGGGACGTCTGACGCGTCCTCCAGACGCTCCGGCGAATGCCGCCACCATTTCTCGAGGACGCGCGTGAATTACACGCACATCCGCCACTTTTTGTCGCAGCCCTTCACCTTTTTGCGAAATTTTGAATTTACCCCTACCTTTTTCTTCTTTTTGGTCTTTTCACTCCACCCTATTTTTTTATAAATACCCCATCCATTTACACTTCAAACCACACCTTAAGCACTTGTGATTGCTATCCATTTGATTCCTCTCTCTCTCTCTCTCTCTCTCTAATTAGTTTTCACTCACTCTAATTAGTTAGTTAATTAAAAATTAATTTTAATTAACTAATTAATTTTTTTTAATTAATCCCCACCCACTCTCAATTAGTTAATTAATTAAAAATCAATTTTAATTAATTAATTAATTTTTCAATTAGTTTTCACTCAAGTTGATTAATTAATCATTTTAGTTAATTATTTAAATTAATTAAAATTGGGTAATTAAGAAGTCAAATCTCCTTTTTTAATCAACCTTGTTTTTCCAAAACGGAATTCCGCTCTGGTAAAATCACTCACCCT
>CATKHJ010336358.1:0-16412 GCA_949750685.1 Vernicia montana | reverse complement strand
AAGGATGATAAAACCAATCCAAGTTCTTCTACTGAAATTAACCCATCTTTATCTCTATCAAACACATCAAAAGCATCTTTCAAATCAACTTCTCCACCATCTCCTTCTCTTTCTTGATCTTCTTCTTCTTCTTCTACATTTGTTCTAATTTCTTGACCACCACATACAGAACTCTTCAAAATCTATTAACCCATCTCCTTCACTAACTATTGAAAATTAATTAGCGCCTGATTAGCCAATATAATCTCTTAGAAATCACAATTAAATGTAAAATGAGCTTCATTTCCCTTCCACTGTAGGAGCAGAAACTGAACTCAAATTCAAACCAACAGAAGGAGACCCACAAGCAACCACCAACGGCAACCATAAGCCTAAAAAACCGAATGCCAACCTAGCAACAATTCGTCATTTTTTCGCCTCTCTCTCTATTGTGTTTCTTTGGATAATTTCGTCGAACACATTACAGACGCTCAATTTCTTTGATTACATAAAAATTGTGTTCAATTTTAATTTCCATTTCCAATCCAAGTAAAAGGCAATTGCAATACCAATCAACAAAACTAATGAGAAAGAAACCAAAAAAATTAAACAACATATTAAACCGAAGCAAATTTTTAATACAGTTATTTCATACTTACTTTCCAAAATCAAATTTCCTTCACCTTAATGCTTAACAAGAGTGGAACGATTTCTTCAACTCAAACAACCACTTCCGATTCAACAATAGGCAGATTATGAAGAAAAAGAAAATCTCAAAGTATAAGCGAAAGAGAGAGACAAGAACCGTGAAAAAAAAAAAGAGAGATAAAAAAACGTAATAAAATAATTGGAATATATTGAAAAGCGTAAAAAATTAAAAAGCAATTAGCAAAAAATTAAAAATTTTAAAAGGAACCTATAAATGTTAATATTTCAAAAAATTGGATAGAGGGTGTAATTTTCTCTTAACAAATGGACCCAATTTTGGGCCGATGTCAACCGTGTGTTTGTGGTAAATTTTAGCACCGACCAAAGTAATGGACCCAATTTTGGGCCGATGTCAACCGTGTGTTTGTGGTAAATTTTAGCACCGACCAAAGTAATTGATCAAATGCATCTTATGATAGGACTCAAAATCAGATTTAGCAGCAAAGATTCATCAAAATTCAAAACCAGCATTACAGCCTTCATAAAGCTGTTGTAAAAGTGAAATGTTCATATCCCCTGCATTCTAGACATGTTCTAACATTCTGTTATTTCTGTTATAGTATACACTTTGCTGTTTAATAACAATTTGGCTTCTTTAGTTAGTTATGATTAAAGATGAACTTTTAGATTAAATAAATTAGAAGAGTCAATAGAAGATCATAAATAGCATAGGAAAAAAAAAACATATACATCTTGAGTTCTTAATTCGTGAGAACTTCAACGACCATTGAGGATTGAGTCGGTATCAGAAAAGGAAAAAGAAGAAATACTCTCTGCAGATGCAAGAAAAGGCGGCCAAGCTCTAGTTGCTTCAGGACTACATGGAAATAAACCAATACCTGCGCCGTGCAATGGTATATCAGGCAAGGTAGCATTTCCATCTAAATATTGCAGCACTTGCCTCATCTTAGGCCTAGAAGCTGGTGTTCGCTGTGCACAAAGCAAACCTAGCTTCAAAACCAACTCCATTTCTTCCACCACGTAGCTGCTTTCCAATCTTTGATCAACAGTACTAAGAATTTCCCCTCTTTTCCAGCATTCAAGAACCCAATCTACCAAAAATACCTCCTCCAGCGATCTTTTCGACTCTACAGGCTTCCTTCCACATGCAACTTCAAGCATAAAGATCCCAAATCCAAAAACATCACTGCTAGTAGTAGGCTTACCAGTTGTAGTAAGTTCAGGTGCAAGATATCCCACAGTTCCAACAAGAGATGTTGTTTCAGGAGTTGATCCATGATCATAAAACTTAGCAAGCCCAAAATCTCCTAATCTTCCATTAACATCAGCATCTAATAAAACATTGCTAGCTTTCACATCTCTATGCAAAACAACTTGTTCCCACTCTTCATGGAGGTAGAAAAGAGCAGATGCTACTCCTTTAATGATCTGATACCGTTGAAACCAATCAAGATTCGGTTTTTCATTGCTAAATAGAAACTTATCAAGACTTCCATTAGGCATATGATCATAAACCAAGAAAAGCTCTCCCTTTCGCCGACAATACCCTAGGAGATGAACAAGGTTCCTATGCCTTAGCCTTCCCAAGCTAGCAATTTCAGCTATGAATTCTTTCATTCCTTGCGTTGAATCATGTGAGATTTTCTTTACAGCAACTTCAACATTTGATGACTGTAACGTTCCTCTATAAACCCTTCCAAAACCCCCACATCCAAGAAGCTCTTTATCTTTAAAACCTTTAGTTGCTTTACAAAGATCCTTATAGGAAAATCTTTGAGGCCCATATTGTTGCTCCCAATCTTCGCGAATTTCTCCATATCTTTTCTTCCTTATTGCATAAATAGTTGCAGAGATGGTTATCAGAAAAATAATTACTACAACCAATGGGAGAATAATTATTAGTTCTAATTTACCCTTTGATTTTCTTTCATGAGGAAGTGAAGGAAGCTTTGAAAGTTCAAGACTTTGTGCTTGCCCACTATTGTTGAAGCTCCACCCAAGAATATAATGGTTACTTGCAACAGAACCAGTAGAAGCAGAGAAACCAACATACATAGAATCCAAGAAAACTAAAGAAAGATCGATGCTTGTCGACAAGAGAGGCTTTTCTGGTTTCTTGCTTGTTATAGGAGCTACTGTTACATTGAGTAGCTTCTCCATATGATTGTAATCTATCCATATCTGAATTGGATTCCCACTGATAAGCTGCAAGCTCTTATTTTCTACTTCATTCTCCGAAAAATAAGTAACCGGAGCTGATTCAATGGAGTTTAAATTGTTAACATCTACACCAACATGATTGTCATTAATATCTCCAAATTCAGGATTCCTTACAGTATCCAATTCAATTGCAAGCAAATGATTGGAAGATAAACCAATGGTAGTCGAATTAAAGAGTCCAAGATACTGAGTTGCAATTGCCTCTTTGAACTCTACTGATGGTGAAATTGTAAAGGCTAAGCCATGGCCGTCTCGAGCATGGTTCTCAGGAATCATAGCAAAAACAAAGTTAGTAGAAAATGAAAGAGATGATTGAGAATTGTTAGATAAAGAAGTGTTGAAATGAAATGGAAATGGAAAGAAAGCATGACCAATTTGTTGCTGTGAAGTGTTTGTAAGCTCTAATAAACCATTGGGGTGTATTTTTGCTGCCCCATTGAGACTCAGATTAGCTCCTTTGAAGCCATTGTAGATGAACTGGTTAGTTTCTTGAGCGAAGGCTAGGTGTTTTGAATACACAAAAAGTGCTAACAAAATTTCAAGTAATTTAAGCAATGTTGCCATTAGAGGAGAGTACAGAAGAGAAAAGAAGAAGAAACAACTTTTATGCTATGATTTTTTTTTTTTTTTTTTTTTTTTGGTGCTTCCTATGAATTCTTCTTTGACTGAAAATATTAACATTTTCAAACATTGCAGTGTCAATCTCAGACAAAACAAAAAAAAGCATTTGGTGATCTCATAGCCAAGTTGCAGACTTCCAGCTATAGGTGGCTATGTAGGCCCAAAAGCTAAAAATCTAGATGGAAAGAAGAAAAATTCTTGAATTACAAATCATTTTATGCAAATTCTACAAATAAAAAGTAATATAATATTCAATCATTACGGCACTTTTTTTTATTATAAAAAATCTGTTTTATTATTAATTTTTCATGACGGAAAAAACATTGATATGTTTTATCCAAGTCAATAGCCTTAGCCTATAACACCAAAAGTGATTGAATCCTAAGCAACACAATCCATGTGAAAAAACCTCAACCACCTCAAATTACAGAACAAGAAAGAAAAGTTAATTTCATAACAAATTAATACTAATAATGACGGCACTTATCAGATTTTTTCTAAAATAATAAAATAAAAGATTAATACTAATAATGACATTGACATATTTATCTGTGTAATATAAATTTCAACGCAGGTTGCGCGTTGAACTTAAATTTAATATCGTGGATTTACACTCTTTACGCACGAGAGAAAAAAAAATTTTTTGGCTACTTTCTTAACATTGAAAAGAGAAACTTTTAAATATATTCCTCATTACAATTTTTTTATTTTTTTCAATGTGTGATAACTCACTTTCTTTATTATAGAGCATAATTTAAATTTCAAATTATTATTCACTCATTCACTATTTTTAGCACATGAACATTCAAATTCATATTTTTTACGTAAGAAATACAAATCCGAGTAGTAAAACCCACTCAAATTTAGATATGAAAATGATCACTTAATAAGTTAATTTATCACAATTTCTTTTAAATAATAATTTTAAATTCATATTTCTTCTAAGTAATGTTCATTAATTACTCTAATAACATTCATTAATTTTAATTATATGTATATTATATTTTTTTAACATATAAATAATAAACATATGATATCGATCCTAATTCGACCTTGATTGAACCTTTAACCAATGATCATCTGTCTTAACCAATTATAAAATCGGCCGAATTTAAAAACATTGATAAATACAAGCATGTGATGAGGTCCTAAATTTGAATAGCAAATTTAGGACTTTGAAATCAATATAATAAAAAGGGGGGAAGAATCGGTGGCTATTTGACTTTTATTAAAAATATATATATATATATATACCTAAAGAACTTAATAAAGTAGATATGAACATATGTATTGACTGCATAAATTGATAGCTCACCCTTCCTATATTCCAATCATGACGCTAAGGCTACATTCCACAGCAATAACCTGATGCTTAAATGCCTCAAAAATATTTTTTTGTACCCTTTTTCTTAAAACATGAAATTATAATTTCATTAAAATTTGAGAAAATACAGGAAAAAATAAAATATAATCATTTAGCACAACAACAAACCACCATTTTTTTTATACTGGGGTGGCCCAATATCATTATCAAAAAAAAAAAAAAAAAAGAATAGAATTTCAATTAGCACAAAAACTCATCCTTGAATCAAGTGTGCATATCCTCCATGATCTTGATTATATGCAATCAAAACGCACAGATCGAGCCCCTTAATCAAGGGGGGAGATAATTCTGTAAAAGGAGACATAGGTTTATCCATTTCAATGAGTTCTGAATTACTCTACATAAAAAGAAAGGTAGAGAAAGACAAATATGTCTATACCTTTCATCTTGTAGGAAGATCAAGCCAAATAAAAGACTTTCACTTGACAGAGAGAAGGAAACAATCTCACCATATAGAGGTAGAGAGACCCCATCACCAACAGATCTGAGACAAAATCCCCAGACCTAAATGGGACAAGAAAATTATTTATGAAATGTAAGAAAATATAGAAAAAAAAAATGGTCTACCGCAAAAAATGTATGAAAAAAGAGAGACAAATAGATTATTTCACATGACATAGTCCTCACAAAGAATATTGTTGAATATAAAATTTAAGAATAGGGATTAAATATTGGAAAATTCTTGCTTACACTATATGTATATCTTTATCTCATACACCCAAATCAATGAATGAAAAGACATTTAACTAATATGCCATCAATATCTGTTTCATTTCATGTGTTATTATCACATTAGAAGGGCGTAACAGCTAGTATAGGCAAGCCTTACTCTTAAATATTTTACCAACCTGAAGGTAGCACAAGTAGAACTTAAAAATCTGAACTTTTGAGAGCAGTTCTAGGTTGCTTACCTTACTATTGAATCAAACTGTATCAGTAATATCTACCTTATAATAAGATTCAGAAGTTCTAACCTCTCCAACATGAAAAGGCTCAAATTATGAGTTCTATGCATAAAATAAGGTTTTGTGAATGTGACGCCTGATTACAAGAGATGGCTAAACCGGACAGTTCACTGAATTCTTCACCAAAAAGATTATTCAAAGTATAAACAGGATTTAAAGCTGAGTTAGAAGCATATCCATTAGCACCACAAATATCAGTACCTCTACCATAGTTATAGAATCTTTTTAATTCTTTATTTTTCCAATAATTTGGCCAAATGCTACTTTTAAGTGACTTTTCATTACAAAACAGATTTATACCTGAAAAATTTTAGACCCTGTATATAGCAGGTCAGGATGAACATATTAACAGCTAGTACAACAAATTTTTTTTTATCATGTAAACAATTAAACAAAAGCAAAATTGTATTTGCTCCTTTGGTTACATATAGTTCTGGCAGTACTCTTTAGAGGCAAAAATTTTGTTTTAAACAAATCAGACAGAAAAGAATTAAAAGTTGATAGAAGTATTTAACTTAAAACAAACACTTCTTTACCTCATTAAGCCACAAAAGATTCAACGACCATCAATGAGAACAGAATCTATATCAGACAAGCAACGAGAAGCAATATCATTTGCAGATGTCAGAGAAGGCCAATCTCTAGATAGGTCACGGCTACTTGGAACAAAGCTAACATCAGGCAATGTAGCATTTCCATCCAAATACTGCGCCACTTGCCTCATTATGGGCCTAGCTTCTGGTGAATAGTGTGCACATAGCAGACCAAGTTTCAGAACCAACTCAACTTCTTCCTCCACATAATTACCTTCCAATCTTGGATCAATACATCCAAGAATAGCATCCCTTTTCCAGCAATCAAGCACCCATTCAATCAGAACCTCCTCTTCTGGCGGTCTTCCTGGGTCTACAGGCCTCCTTCCACAAGCCACTTCAAGCATAAAAGTCCCAAAAGCAAAAACATCACTGCTAGTAGTGGGCTTTCCAGTTCTTGTAATCTCTGGTGCTAGATATCCCACAGTTCCAACCACACAAGTTGTTTGAGGATTTTCTCCATGATCATAAAACTTAGAAAGCCCAAAATCTCCTAACCTTCCATTAAGATCAGCATCTAAAAGAACATTGCTAGCTTTTACATCTCTGTGGAGAACTACTTGTTCCCACCCTTCATGCAGGTAGAGAAGAGCAGACGCTACCCCTTTGATGATTTGATATCGATGAACCCAATCAAGATTAGGTTTTTCGTTGCTAAATAGGAACTTGTCAAGGCTTCCATTAGGCATATAATCATAGACCAAGAAAAGCTCTCCCTTTCGCCTGCAGTAGCCAAGGAGCTGCACCAAGTTTCTATGCCTTAACATTCCTGTGCTGACAATTTCCGCTACAAACTCCTTCATACCCTGTTTTGAATCATGCGAGACTTTCTTGACTGCAACTTCCGCATTGGAAGAAGGTAAAACTCCTCTATAAACCTTTCCAAAACCTCCAGATCCAAGGAGCTCTTTATCCTTGAAACCTTTAGTTGCTTTGCAAAGATCCTTGTAGGAAAATCTTCGAGGACCATATTGTTGTTCCCAATCTTCACGTATTTCTTCATATTTCTTCCTCGTTACATAAATAGTGGCAGAAATAATTATGAGCAAAACAATCGCAGCCGCTATTACAAATGGGAGAATAATTCTTAGGTTTAGTTTACCCCTTGATTTTCTCCCATGAGGAAGTGAAGGAAGCTTTGAAGGGACAAGGTTTTGTGCTTTCCCACTTCTGTTGAAGCTCCACCCAAGAATATAATGGTTACTTGCCACTGAACCTGTGGATGCAGAGAAACCAACATACATAGACTTCAAGAAAATTACAGAAAGATCAATACTTGTCGACAAGAGAGGTTTTTCTGGCTTCATGCTTTTTATGGGAGCTAGTGTCACATTAAGTAGCTTCTCCATTTGATCATAGTCAATCCACACCTGCATTGGATTCCCACTCCTAAGATCCAAGCTAATATTTTTCCCTTCATTTGCCAAGAAGTAAGAGGCCGGAGCTGATTGAATGGAGGTTAAGCTGTTGACATCTATCCCAACATGATTTTCATTGACATCTCTAAATTCACGGTTTCTAACAGTATCTAACTCAATGGCAAGCAAATGGTTTGAACTTGAGCCAACTGTTGTGGTATTAAAGAGTCCAAGGTACTGAGTGTCCGTTACCCCTGTGAGCTCTACAGATGGTGAGATAGTGAAGGCAATGCCATGGCCGCCTCGTTCTGGCAGCTCAGGAACCATGGCAAATACAAAATTGGTAGAAAATGACAAAGAAGCATTAAAATGCAGAGGGAACGGGAAGAAAGCATGACCAATTTCTTGGTGTGAAGTGTTTGTGAGCTCCAAAAGACCATTGGGATAGATTTTCGCAATCCCATTTTTTATCAAATTAGCTTCATGGAAGCCATCATTGTAAATAAACTGTTCTGCTTCTTGACCTAAAACCAAAGATTTAGGGCACACAAAAAAAGCTACTAAAATATAAAGTAACATAATCAATATTCTTGCCATCAAACCAAAATTTAAAAAAAAAAAAAAAAAAAAAAAAAAAAAAGGCAGAGGAAAGCTGATTTTAACTTTGTTCTGCCTTCATATTATATTAAATTCCAACTTCATCACTTAAATACCAACCAATTTTACTTAATTTGTATTTCAAAAAAATTAACTTTACTAAATTAACATAATCTCAATTTTTTTAAAACCCTGTTTCAATTAAAGCAAAAGATTCAATTTTTCAAGTTGTTTCTGCAAGTGAAAGAAAACCCAGAATTACATCTATAAAGCTAAATGCTAAATAAAATTTAAATCTTTCAAATATTTTGATCTCCCAAGAAAAACCCAGAATTTGAAACTAAAAAAAAAAAAAAAAAAAATCTTTGATTTGAACAGAAAGCAATAGAAAAAACTAAACAAACGTAGCAATGGAAGGTAAACAAAATACATGCAATAATTCAAAAACTAATAATAAAGAATTTAGGAGAATTACATTTATAGGTAAAATACTTGAAATTCTGTATAATTTGAGTGAAATAGAGAAAATAAAATAAAAAAATCTGACCTGAAATTCAAAAAAAAAAAAGACTTTTGAAGGAAGAACCCATACTTTACTCTGTTTTGTGAAGGACTCTGTTTTGAGCTCTAAGAATGAGAAAAGGTGACAACGGACAAGTGAGCAAGAGTGTAGAGAAAGAATTTTTAAGCAACCCGATTTTTATTTATTTTTTCCCATTTGGCTGAGGTTCGTCGGTTCTCCGGTTCTCAAAGCTTATTTAACATAGAAAAAAATTATATCATTATATTAGATGTCTTTTTTTTTTTTTTTTTTTTTCCAAATATTATATTAGATGTCTGGACCTTTTAAAATATACTAATGTGAATAACTTTTTTTTTTTTTTCTTTTTATGTTCTCGAGTTACCAAAGTATTAATTTGCAATTCTAAAATTTTTAAGTTTTTTTAGTATTTTTTTAGCATTAAAGAGGAGAGAATAAATTAAATTAAAGAGTTACAAATAAAAGATTTTACGCTATGTATAGCAACAAGACGGAGAAGAAAGGATAAATTATTTTAAAAGGAGAGAAAGGGGGAGTATGGGAGAGGAAAAATAAAATTTCAGTTTATTTTATTTGACGAATTAAAATTTGATTAATAAGAGAAATTAAGAAGAAATAGTGTTATTTTATTTGAGTGAAATAGAAGAGATGAAAATTATAATTATAAAAAAATAAAAATATATAAAATAAATAAAAAAGAGAACATGTGAGTAATATAAATTATTAAAGATAAAAATAATAAAATACATATAATATAAATTCTCTTCAAAAATTAAAAATTTTTATATAAAGAGAATAGAGTTAAATTATTTCTTCATTTCTTTTCTCTTCCATTAATTTAAAGAAAAATATTTTAAATTTTAATTAAAGTTAACTGAACTCTTCTAATTTTATAAATTTGATTAATTAAGTCATTAATTTGATTATTAATTGTTTATCAAATTTATAAAATTAAAAAATTTAATTAATTTATATTAAAATTTAAAAATTAAATTGGTAATATGATATAACCCATATTATACATTATTAAAAAAAAATTTAAAGAGAAGTAGAGTCTAGTTAATAAAGAAGAGGAATCCAAGAATCTCACTTTCCTATATGTAAATCTGTCATTGGTGGGATTCAAAAAAATTATTTAAACATCAAAAAAGTTCAGTCGGTCGAAGATTCCTACTGGCTCGTGAAGAATACTTTTTGCGTGCTTTTCGTTATCAATTATCACTCACTGTGGTTGCCAAAAATAAATTAAAAAAAATTCAAATTTCAATTTATATAAAATATATATATATATATATAATTTTATTATTTTTATAATTTTTTATAAAAAAATACTTTTATTGTTTGAATTAGGTTTAATATATATGATCAAACTGAATTTTTTTAGTTAAAAATATAAAAAAATAATTAAAATCAAACTAAACAAAAATATATATATTAAGCACTATATAATTTTAATTTATATGTATTTAATTATAATTTTGTAGATTTTTTTTTATTTACGCTAATTTTTCTATAACTTTTTTAATCTTGCTAATTTGATATTTTACTATACAATATAAAATTTTTATATATTTAAAATGAAATATAAATTTTGGTACCTCATATGTAAATTTGAGATATAAATTTGTATAACTATAATGTTTTAACTTTATATGATCAAATCTCTTAACTTCTTTAAGGGGCTATTTTGATATTAAAAATAATTGAGCAGTTGAATTTGTGGTGCAAGTATCCAAATATAAAAAATAATCATCAAAATTTAAATTCAAATATTTAATATTTTAAATCATTATTTATCATAATATACTTTTAAAATTATTAATATATAATTCAAACCAACTATTTAAACTAAAATTAAATAGTATTAGTTTAGTTTTTTTTTATCTTGTTTGATTTTATTATAATTTTAATTATTTATAATTTGATATAATTGATTTCATTAAAAATAAATTTTATTAGAAATATTTATTCAAAGCCAAGCCATGAATATCCTTAATTCATTACCGAGTGATAGTGTAATATTTTGAATTTTAAATTATAAAAATTTATTATTAATTGGATATTTTATTTTAATAAAATAAAGTATTTATTTAATTAATTAAAATTTGAATTTGTTTAATTAATTTTTAGATTTATTTACTTTATTATTATTATTATTATATATGTTTGTTTGCTAGACGAAGAGAGAGAGAGAGAGAGAGAGAGACTATCGTTGATCGTCGTCGTCCGGTCATCAGCCGTCAACACACGTCGGTCCATTGGAAAGAGGAGACGAAGAGGTTTCCAACGGTACTAGCCCGGTCGCCGCACGTCGCCGCACCGCCCGTCCAAACGGCCGCCGATCAGTGAGTTTATTCAGCTTTTTTCGGCCCATTCTGATTTCTGTTCTTACCGATTCTAGTACCATTGATGTTCTCTTCTCTTAAGTTTCGATTTGGTACCTCATTTGCTAATTTTAGTGAATGTTTGATTTTCGTCGGAATCCGATGAAATTGCAAGCTGCCAACGCGTTTTCTGGCAATCCTCCGGCAAGTGAGAGAGAGTGATATATATTTTCGGCATCTACGTTTCGATACGAATCCGTTGGTACCAATTTCGCCGCTATCTGACACCGTTAACGTTTTTCGGATTTATTTATTTAATTAAAATTTGAATTTGTTTAATTAATTTTCAAATTTATTTACTTAATTATTATTATTATTATTATTATTATTATTATTATTATTATTATTATTATTATTTTATATATATATATATATATGTTTGTTTGCTGGATGGAAAAAAAAAAAAAAAAAAAGGAGAGAGAGAGAGAGAGAAAGAGAAACTACCATTGATTGTCGCCATCCGATCGTTAGCCGTCGACACGCGCCGGTCCATTGGAAAGAGGAGACGAAGAGCTTTCTAATGGTACTAGCCCGGTCGCGCGTCCGCCGCTGCACTGCCCGACCAAACGGTCGCCGATCAGTGAGTTTCTTCAGCTTTTTCCGGCCGATTTCGATTTTCGTTCTCGCCGATTCTAGTACCATTGGTTTCCTCTTCTCTTAAGTTTCGATTTGGTACCTCATTTGCTAATTTTAGTGAATGTTTGATTTTCGCCGGAATCCGGTGAAGTTGCAGGCTGCCAACGCGTTTTCTGGCGATCCTCAGGAGAGTGAGGAAGAGTGGTGTATATTTTCGGCATCTACGTTTCAATACGAATCCGTTGGCACCAATTTCGCTGCTATTCGACACCGTTGACGTTTTTTGGCGATACTCCCGAAAGTGCGCCCGGTAGTCCTGAATTGATCCCTGATGGTTAATTTAATATTAAAATTATTTATGTTGGCATAATGGAATTATTATGAATTTAGATAATTAATTGTGGTTAAATTATTTAAGAATTATTAAGGGAATAATATATTTATTATTGGAATTTAATTTTGAGAATTATTATCGGGAGCCAGTTGGGATATTCGATATTTCGATGTTGAGTCTGTTGTCTGAGTTTCAGGGGGATTAGGTCTACTCTTAGAGAAATTCTACCCGATTTCGGTAAATTTCTCTACGGTCTTAGGACATGTCTATATGTTGATTCTTATAATTCTTATTCTGCTAATCCGTTAATGCTTTGTTTTATAGATCATTCAGGACCATCTTTTGCGGCCCCAGGTCCAAGTCACTGATCGAGTCTGATTTTTTGCACTTTGTGTTGTGAGTGATACTTTCTAATATATTTTCATGTATTTAATGCATCTACATTTACTGTATGTATATACGTATATAATTATGCATTATGAACATTAATTGAGCATGTTGGCATGTGGGTCTTTATCTCTTAATTTATGATTCCCTAACATATTCTCTCTTGACTTATATTGTCAGGCTGACTACGGGTTCTGGAAGTCTTAAATTTTTCAATATCCTAGTGCCGGTCACGTGCCCCTAGAGTCGGGTCGTGACAAAGTTGGTATCAGAGCTTTTAATTTATTTCCCTAGGGAACTGTAATTGCGGAGTATAGGATTCCAACACGTTTTTATATGTTTCACTTGCTTCTAGCTTCTGCAGTACCTAAATGGTTACTTAGTAGTATATATGGGTGTGGTTATGTTATGTTATGTGTGAACTATCTTTCTTCATTTGATAAATTATCATGTCCCTTTTTAGTAAAATAAGTACTAGAGCTAGAAGAGCAACTGCAAGAGCGTAAGCTGCTGTTGCTGAGGAGCATGTTGCTCCAGAGGAGGAGGGCTCCACAGTCCCAGTAGCACCAGCCCCTAGTCGCAGAGGTAGACGTAGGCAGGCTGGTGATGAGGTTCCTACTAGGGTGGATGTTGTACTTGCTGGATTTTAGAGGATTATGGATGGTGTGACTAAAGTCATCCCTCCAGCAGCTCCACCTATTGCACCTGTAGCACCTGCAGCCCCTGCAGTGTCTTTAGAAAGATTTATCAAGCATAATCCCCCTACTTTCTCTAGTGATGAGGAATAATTTTTTGACTTCTTGGATAACATTAGAGAGATTTGTCTGGAGTTGGGTTGTTCAGATACTAGATCTATTTATTTCACTAGCCATAGGCTAGAGGAACCAGCTCAGACATGGTATAAGAACTATATCCAGCGGAGATATCAGGAGATGACTTGGGATGACTTTAGCAGGGAGTTCTTGGCTTGGTTTGTTCCTCCTGGGTTTGTTCATAGAAAGATGATTGAGCTTGAGAATTTGAAGAAGGATGAGCACACCTCTGTGGTAGATTTCACCAATAAGTTCTTAAGGTTGTGCAGGTTTATACCTACAGCAGTACCTGATGATGAAGCTAAGAAATTTCAATATGTTAGGGCCTTGGGAGATGACTATCAATCTCTACTTAGTGGACGTCAGGGTTGTCCTTTCAGTGAGATAGTTGATGATGTCCAGGATATTGAGTTTATGGTAGATGAAAAGAAGAAGGTCAGAAGGGCCAATCGAAGCGAGGGTCAGTGCACATCTAACTTTGTTGGTACTGCTAGCACTTTCACCGTGGGGACTTACTCTAATGATTCTCAGAGTTCCTACAGATGCAGGAACGTAGGCAGGAGTAAAGGTGGATTTAGGCATAGTAGAGGCTACAGTGGGAGTAGTAGTGGATCCAGTTACAGTGGTTCAGGTTCGGGTACCACAGTATGTGCTAGATGTGGTAGAGCCCATCAAGGGCAGTGTTGGCAGGGATTGAGTGTATGTTATGGATATGGTCAGCCAGGTCATTTTTCTAGAGATTGCCTTGTAACAGGTGATCAGAGAGCTTTTTCTCAGGGATCTATAGCTAGTGTAGCTCAGCCTATGCACACCTCCGCTCCATCTCAGTCCGGGGGAGGATTTAGTGGCCAGCAGAGCCATGATTTTGGGGGCAGAAGTAGAGGACAGAGTCAGGGACATAGTTCTGGATTTGCTGTTAGAGGACAAAACTAGGGTCAGACTAGGGTTTTCACACTCACCCATCAGGACGCTCAGGCTTCGAATGCAGTGGTGACAGGTATTCTTTCTGTTTGTTCTTTAGAGGCTCGTGTATTATTAGACTCGGGTGCTACGCACTCTTTTATATCCCCCAGTTTTGCTGTAAAAGTTGATACGATGCCTGTCAGTCTTGAGTGTCCATTATCAGTTGCCAATCCTATGAGTGATTCCTGGTTAGTGGACACAACCTTTTTTGCATGTCCAATTCGAGTCGAGAGAAGGATTCTTCCTGCCGATTTAATTATGCTTAATGTGATGGATTTTGATGTAATTTTAGGTATAGACTGGTCGTCGACTCATTATGCTACCCTTGATTATCGCAACAAGGAAGTTGTCTTCCGTATTCCTAGCTATACGGAGTTTACTTTCAGGGGAGATAAAAGTGTTACTCCCTATAACCTTGTTTCAGCTATTAGTGTTAGAAAGATGTTACGTCGTGGCTGTCAAGGTTATTTAGCTCTTGTCAGAGATGTTTCCAAGGACGTTGGAAATGTGGAGTAGGGGTGTGCAGTATTCGGTTTTAACTGAAAAACCAAACCGAACCAGCGGTTCGATTCAATTTTAAAAATAATCGATTCGATTTTGGTTTTTAATTTCAAAATTTTTGGTTATTTTGGTTCGATTCGGTTTTCAGTACAAAAAAATCGAATAAATCGAATCGAACTGATTTTATTAAAATAAATTTATTTTTATATTTTTATATTTAAAAAACTTGATTTTTTATTAAAATAATATAATTTTTTTATGTATAATTTTTTAATTCTATTTTGAATTAATTATATATTTTTAATATTAAATTACAAAATATTGAAGTATTGATAGAATAAAATTGAAAAAATAAATTGTCAAAATTAATAATCTTTTCTAATTATAATTATAATTTTTTTCTGTTTTAAAAAATTTGGAGAAAAAAATTAAAAAACCAAAAACCGAACTGATTTTTTTCGATTCGACTCAATTCGATTTTACATGTTACTCGATCGGTTTGATTTTTTATAGTAAAAGCTTCGATTTAATTTGATTCGATTCGATTTAAAAATCAAACCGACCAATGCTCACCCTAATAAAAAAACTGAACAAATTTAATTTATTTAGATTTGACGCGGTTTTATATATAGACACTAGTGAATAAAAATAACATTTGTCCAATCTCATCCTTTTTTTTTTTTTAATTATTATTTTTATTTTTGTTATTATTTTTTTTTATGTCGTCTCATTTTATGGCAGGCTCAAATTCAATTGATAAAATATTTATTCTTGGATTACCTTTAATAAATATAAAACCTAATTATTTTCTTAAGAACCATATTTGCCTCTCTTTTTTACAAAATTTTAAAAAATTGTTATAATTAATTTTTTTTAAAACGAAAACTTTTTAAAATCTGTTAAAATTTAAACGAGAATTTTTAAAAATTATTAAAAATTGTTATAATTAAAATGAAAATTTTTAAAAATTGTTATAGTTAAAACGAAAATTTTTAAAAAATATAAAATTTTATAATTAAAACGATTTTTTTAAAAATTATTATAATTAAATTTTATGCAATTATTCATAAAATAATTTTATTTTGTTTGAAATAAAATAAATATTAGTCATTTAAATTTGTTTAAAATAAAATAAAATAAATAATTTTGTTTGAAATAATTTTATTTATTTTTCCTATATAAATTTGTTCTGTTTATAATAACATTTCAAATAAAATACAAAATTGAATAAAGGAATTGAAGTCATTTTTATATTATATTTAGTTATGTCTCATGATAATCATACACATAACAAAACAAAATATTAGTCCAATCCAGTTGCACCAAATGTAAGACAGGACGACGAACATTTATTCAATTATATTCTGTCTTGTCTTATCTTATCCCATCTTATGTTATCCACCAAACACTATTTTGAAATATTGTACTAGATATCCACAATTTTATATATATATATATATATATATATATATATATATATATATATATATATATATATATATATATATATATATATATATATATATAT
>CATKHJ010336334.1:0-12296 GCA_949750685.1 Vernicia montana | reverse complement strand
ATCATTTTATATTAAATTAAATTTGTAATATTTTAATTAATTAATTAATTTTATTAACTTTAAATTTCACAAATATTAAATTTTCTCTAAATAGTTTAAAAAATATTTATACAAAAATAAAAATTAATATGTAGGTGCATATATATTAATTTTTTATTTTTAACATCACTTGACAAAAATCTTAAATTATGGATAGAGGATTTTATATGTACTATTTTGAAAAGATTAAAAGTCTAATGGGACCAAAAAAAACATTAAGAGTTCACTTGAGTATCAGTTCAAATGAGAGAGTTTTATATGTACCATTTTGAAAAGATTAAGAGTCTAATGGAACTAAAAAAAATTAAGGGCTCACTTGAAAAAAATCCTAAATTATGGATGGAGGGTTTTATATGTATCATTTTGAAAAGATTAAAAGTCTAATAGGACCAAAAAAAATATTAATGACTCACTTGAGTATCAGTTCAAAAGAAATGTTTTATATGTACCATTTTGAAAAGATTAAGAGTCTAAAGGGACTAAAAAAAATATTAAGAGCTCACTTGAATACCAATTCAAAGGAAATGATCCTATTTATACCTTTGACTTAAAAAAAATACTCCATTAATTAATTTTAATTTCTCTATTAATTATAACAATTATTACATTTATTGATTTTAACCAATACAACAACAGTTACTGCTGTTATGTGACAATTGTTTTCTTTTATCAAAGAAAAAATAAAAGAACTATGGGCAGAGGCTTTTGAAACTTTTTTCTTCTTCTTCTTCTAACTTCTTTTTTACTTTTTGTTAACAAACCAATAGATGTCTATCATTTTGTATCAATATAGTAACTTACCATTTGATTTTGTAGAATGTATTTCTACTTTACATTAATTATTATTTGGATTATTAATATTTTCTTGTAATATTCAATTTTTTTGTAATATTGTTTGTTGAATTATGCGTCTTAAAATTATAATATATTCTAAAAAATTTAAATAAATATTTATAAAAAAAAATAAGAAATTAAAAATTATTATTTTTACTTGAATAAATTGAGCAAGTAAAAATTAAATGCAAAGAGAAAATAAAACAAAAATTTTATGAAAAAAAATATTATTTTGTTGCTTGGTCTGCAGAGCTTGAAACTGTTGGTAGCAAATAAACTTGAAGAAAAAGAGCTAATAGTTCAAAGAGTTAGATTTACTTGAAATAGTCGGCCGTGGTTCTTTTATTTTTATTGGTGATGACAAATTGATAATAATTTAATGTATTTATTTTAATTGTTGGAAACAATACTTTCAATAGATCCAAATTTATAAATTTTGGAAAAAAAACATGCAAGTAAGTTCGAATTCTAATTGTTTTTAATTTTTATAAAATTTTTTAAAAAGTAAAATATTGATTTCATTTTTTTAAATAGAAATTGAATTCGATATATAACTTAATTCATCATAATGAAAAATAAATAATAACACTCTCAAGTCAATTTTATTCTCATTATTTTTTTTCTCTTTTAAAGTTGATTTTAAGTCTCATTAATTTTTTTTCACTTTATTTCCAAGATTATATGTATAAATATATATTTGCATATCTTACATAAAATGCCATTTTTTTAGTGCTTTTGGCTTTTCTTTTTATAAGTTAATGTTTTGGTTTTCCTTTTCTTTTTCTTTATTTATATGCCAAAAATAAAAAGAGACTTATATATAGTGAACCATACCAATAATATAAGGAAAATGATTGCATTTTTATCTTTTAAGTTCAATTTGTATTAAATTTAATTCTCATTAAATTATTTCCTTTGACATTTACATATTTTATTCATATTTATATTATGTATTAAGCATTTTTTTAAATATATTTTAATTAAATATATAAAATAAATAAATAAAAAGATTAACATGAACATTTTTAAGCATTTTTTATAAAAAAAAAATAAAAATATTATATTATGTATAAGCATTTTTTAAAATATATTCTTTATTTTTTATTTTTAATTAAAATTTTATTTTAAAATTTATGCTCATTAATTATTTAACTCTTTTCTATAATTAAAAATATTTATTATAATCATTAATGATATGCATTAATATATCATTAATAGTAATGTCATTCATTTTTTTTTGTGGACTCATTCAATTTTTAATTCATTAAAAAGTTACGTGCTATTACAAGTCAGTAGTACGATATCACAAAAGTACTTTAGCAATAACCTATTTTGAAAATTAAAATCAATCTAATTTTAAAGGTTTGCGATTATAAAATGAGTTTTCTCGTATTATTAATTAAAATTTAATTCTTAGAACCATCACTCATGTGCTGATTCCTGAATATATAAGCTGAACGTGGATGCTCCCTTAAACTCACTCGAGAAAGAGATCTAGATCGAGGATAACTCTTACCAAATCAAATTAAAAAAAATCAATAATTAAATTATTAAAAAATAGAGAAACATAAGTTTAAACATAAGTCAATTTAAATTTAGATTTTAAACAAAATGTATAAAATCTTTTATTATTCAAACATTTAAATAAAGAAAACATTTTTTTATACAAACATTTGAATTTAAATGTTTCCTTTAGTTGGAATTATGTTATATTCAAATGACTATAATTATTTTCCAATAAATTTTTTTATCAAATTGTGCAAAGTGATTGTAACAGCCTAGCAAGGTGACCTGTTAATTTGTGGAGTTTAAACTAGCACGACAACAAGCAGTTAGTCATCATCCCCCATCGAAAGTGTAGTAGATTGGAAAGTGATTTATAAGATCTAGCTAGTTACTATCTAAATAATTTGGGTTAATCGTTTTAAGCCGAGATTGAGCCATAAAATAGCAGGTTATTTGGAGTCAGTTTCAGATCGGACCGTTACAAATAGTATCAGAGCCACTTGAGGTTAGATTGTACGGAGCTGGTGAGCCCACAAGGAAATGACTATTTGTGGAGTAGAGCACGAGATGGAGCCGCCCAAGGCATTAGTGAACCACAATATTCAAGGGCAGTCATGACTAGACTAGTAACCTGAGCCTAGTTGTAAAATGTGAATCAGCTTAACTGCGACAAGGACATCGCATTCCAAATGAGAGTAGAAATGTAACAATTTAGTCAGGTGACCTGCTAATTTGAGGTGCTTAAATTAGCACATCAACAAGTAGGTCACCATCCCACATCAAAAGTGTAGCAAATTGAGAAGTGATTTATAAAGTCTTGAGTTAATTGTTTTAGGTTGATATTGAGCCATAAAACAACATATTATTTGAAGTCAGTTTCGGGCCAAACCATTACAATGATTGAATAAAGTAAAATTTTTATAACAGGGTATTTTTTCAAGCGCCATTTTATTTTTTTGGTAAAAGCTTATTAATCCCATTTTATTTATTCTTTTTGCGATAAAATAGTATCATGAGCAAATTTCATACATGGTACTCTAAATACACTCTATTAATTTGGTTAAAAACAAATAATCCGCATAAAAATTAGAGAATTCAAAGAAAAAGAAAAAAATACCTTCTTTATGGTATATATAATGTCATTAATTTGAACTTTGATCAACAATAAAGGATGTAAATGCATAAAATTATTATTTATGAGCTATGCACTAAAATATTTAAATTTGATTTAATTTCAATAAAATCAAGTTGAGTTTATATATTATAATACTTGATTCAAGTAACTCATGAATTTAATTAAACTTCTAAAATTTTATATATTTTTAAATATATTTTATATTATATAATATATGAATAATAATTTATTTATTCGAGCTTGGTCTTGAACTCATTTGAATTTACTCAAATTTTAATTTAATATTAATAAATAAATTAACCTATATTTTTAATATTAATTAATAAAGTTTACCTGGTTTTGTTGAACACTATTCAATAGATTGGAGTATTTCTTAAGCTAGCCTGTAACAACCAAAACTTTAAATAAAAGAAAATAAAATAAAAGGAGAAAAATAAATGAATAAAGAATAAAAATATATATATTTAAAGAGAGGAGTGGGATTCGAACACATGATCTCATATTAGTTAAAAATGAATTTAATTGGAAGAACTCATAATAATAATAATAATAATTAATAATAATAATAATAATAATAATAATAATAATAATTAATAATTAATAATTAATAATATTAATAATGTATTTATATAATAATTACTAAAAACCTTTGAAGTTACCCTGTTATTGGTATTCCTTCCCAAATGATATAGACTTGATGTGTTACATATAATCATTCTACGGAGGATGGAATAAAATTGGAGGGTTAATTAGATGAGGCAATTGAGTGATTATTTTGATGTTGTTGTGAGTATTAAAGGCTATTTAGAAGTATTTGTTTTCTTATTTGCAGGAGATAAATATTTTAATTTTATGGGAGACTCTACCAAAATTTCGATAGAATTTTAAAAGTTAAAGTTTAGTTGTTTACACAATGATTAAATATATTGGATATGTATTATAGAGTTTTTAGATTCCTTCTAGTGGCTTTAGAAAGCATACATCATAGGAGGAGACCTAGTGAAAGTTTTATCAAGTTTGTAAGTTATTATAGTTAAATTGTGTTAAGGCAATACTATAATGGCATAGTCTAATATATATATATATATATATATACTCATGATCGATAAGAATATGTTAGCACTTTAAAATGAGTAAAAGAAACTAGTAAAAGTACAACTAAATAAATGGGTCTTACTAAACTCATTGTATGAGTCTATAAGATCATAGATTATTCTGTTTTTGGAACAATGCTTGGTATATATTAAGCTTTTGGGAAGTATATTATGTGGTTTTGCCTTTGGGATTGCGCATGTGTATGACTAATAGTCTTCTCCTGTCATTCTTCCACCAGAGGGATGATAAATACAGACAGTATGCTCCCGCCAGAGGGATGTCAGTTTATTTGTTCTCGCTAGAGGAATGTTGGTTAATTGCCTTTGGGGCTGCTTTGCACATGCGTTTGATTATATTATTGCTCCTGCTAGAGGGATACCAGTTATACTCTCGCCATAGAGATGTCAGTTATTATACTCTCGTCAGAGGGATGTCAGCTCAGATCTATAGAATACATATTTTGAGTGTATGTAAATTTAAGCATGAAATTAAGGGAATGACATTTATTCAGCTGTACATATTGATTGTTGGTACCAACATTGAGTGTGAAAGTAACAAGTATCATAAGTATAGATTAGCGAGATGAGAAATTATCAACTGATGGCTATGAACTCGAAGTTAGTATAATTTATGAACATTTATTTATAGTAAAGTTCATGTTTTAGCATACAAGATAATTCAGAATTTAATACATTGTAACCTCTAAATATTAGATAAATTTTAGTTCAAACTTATTATTTTATACAGGCATAGAATAGTGGTAAAATAGATATTTTTGAAATTAATTAGAGTTGTGTGGACATGATTCTCCATTTTTAGAGTAAATGATGATTTGTTTAAGAGAGATACGTAGGCAGCATTTGGGTGCGGTCTGAAACTAAGGATAAAAATACAATCCTTAGTTATGTAAATGTTTAAAAGGTGATAATTTGGGTGTGAAATAGTAACATGTGAATAAGTATTGAAAGGAAACTAGTCCATGTGAAATTGTTCTAAATTTTTACCATAATAAGAAAATGCCAAATTCAGTAGTCTTTGGGGTCTAAGAATCATAAGAGAAAGTATTGTTAAGCTAATTTGGGTAGCAAAGGCTATTATTAAATTGAGGATTGCATATTAAGTACAACTTGGTGATCGATTAATTAGCACAGTTGTGATTTTGTTTTGACAGTCTAGGTTTGCCTTTCCATCTTTATGTGATAATGAGTTACATTCAGTAATAGATAATTTGCTCTCATCAAGGTAATGCTAGTCTCCAGCTCAATTGCAATAGGAAAGCTTCCCATAGAAAAGTGGAATCTACCATTGCAATGAATAGTTTAGTTTGATTATGATTGTAGTATCAGTTTTGATATCTTGGCATATCCTTATAAGTTAGAACCAAATATGACTCTTAGTAATACATTACAAGAAAATCACAATTTATCGACAGGATTGTTTAGGTAATCGATTAATTAGCACAGTTGTGGTTTTGTTTTGACAGTCTAGGTGTGCCTTTCCATCTTTATGTGATAATGAGTTACATTTAGTAATAGCTAATTTGCTCTCATCAAGGTAATGCTAGTCTCCAGCTCAATTGCAATAGGAAAGCTTCCCACAGAAAAGTGGAATCTACCACTGCAATGAATAGTTTAGTTTGATTATGATTGTAGTATCAATTTTGATATCTTGGCATATCCTTATAAGTTAGAACCAAATATGACTCTTAGTAATACGCTACAAGAAAATCACAATTTACCGACAGAATTGTTTTTGTCGGTAAATTTAGTCAGTTACCGACGGAATACCGACGACATACGAGTTTTTTTTTTTTTTTTTTTTTTTTTGCAATAACCGATGGATTACCGACAATTTACTAATAATTATTTTCCTACTAAAATTTTTCGTTACTAAATAATGTGCCAAAGAATGGTGCAAGAAATTAGCTGTAGATTATCGACAGTTTACTAACAATTATTTACCGACAAAATATTTTCGTCGGTAAATTAATATCAAATATTTTTAAAATTTTATTTATTAATTACCAACGGAATAACTGACGGAAATATTCCGTCGGTAAATTAAAAAATAAAATTTCACTTTTATTTTGTAATAATTTATTGACTAAAATTTTAGTTAGTAAATTTATTAAAAAAAAAAAACTTATGAAATTTAATTTTTTTAATAATTACCAATGGAAAATTCTGTCGGTAATTTATAAAAAATTATTTTTTTAATCATTACCGACGGAAATATCCCGTCGGTAATTATAAAAAAATAAAATCACTTTTTTGGTAATAATTTACCAATAAAATTAATAATTTACAGACTAAAATTTTAGTCAGTAAATTTATAAAAAAAAAACTTATGAAATTTAATTTTTTTAATAATTACTAACGGAAAATTCAGTTGGTAATTTATAAAAAATTATTTTTTTAATCATTACTGACATAAATATTTAGTTGGTAATTATAAAAAAATAAAATTTCACTTTTTTGGTAATAATTTACCGACAAAATTAATAATTTACCGACTACAATTTTAGTCTTTAAATTTATAAAAAAAAACTTATGAAATTTTATTTTTTTAATAATTACCGATGGAAAATTCCGTCGGTAATTTATAAAAAAAATTATTTTTTTAATCATTACCGACAGAAATATTCTATTGGTAATTATAAAAAAAAATAAAATTTCACAATTTTTTGGTATGAATTTACGGACTAAAATTTTAGTCGGTAATTTGTCGATAAATGAAAACTTTGTAGGGAAATTTCCCTCCAAATTTCAACTAAATTTTTTTTACAAAAAAATATATCTACCGACGAAATTTTGCATCGGTGTATGAAAATTTGGAGGGAAATTTCCCTTCAAATTTTCACTATTGTTTTTTTTTTTTAAAAATAACTTAATTACCGACGGAATTTTCGTTGGTAATCCATCGGTAAATGAAAATTTTGGAGGAAAATTTCCTCTAAATTTTTATTCTAAAAATTTTCAGACAGAAATCTGTCGGTAAATAGCATAAAAAAAAAGTATAAAATGCATTTTCCTCTCTTTCTTATTATTTTTCTTCACATTCTAATTTATATTTCTCACTTCCTATCTTTTTCTCACACTTTTTCTCTTCATTCCTCAAAAAAAAAAAAAAAAAAAAAAAAATTCTTTTTCTTTCTTTTTCTTTTAATTACTTCATTTTTTTTTTCATCACTTAATAGCCCTTCTCATTTTTTTTTCTTATGTCTTTTTTAAGGAAAATGACTTCATCTTTTCAAAACGAGAAGTCATTTTCCGAATTTTGATAAACTCATTATAATTAAAGAAAAATATGTAAATATAAATTTATTAATCCGTTGATCACCGATATTCATTATCGGCGACTATTGATGACCAATGTCAGCTGCCCGCCAACCATCGCTAGCCACCGCCAACCATCATCGGCAATTACCAAATTTATCATTTTTATGTATTTTTTTTCTCATACTTAGTAATAAAATTTTAAAATTACGAAATTATTATAAGTTTAAATATGTTTATAGTTTTATAAATTGAAATTTTTAATATTTTTTAAATATTTTTTAATATTGTAACCAAACAAAAGAAAATTAATTTTTGGAAAAATATTTTTTTAGAAAATATTTTTTTTGAAAAATATTTTCAAAATTAAGTTATTTTTCGCGAAACAAACGGAATTTAAATATACTAAAAAAATTGAGAGAAAACATATCAAAAAATTTAGTTGACATTCACCTTGATATTATTATTTTTTTTCCATGTATATCACACACTTGTTAATTATTTCAAATTAAACATAATTATTTGATAAATAACAATTAAAGGCACGGGTAATATGTCAAAATAAAAGTTGAAGGATTGAATTGGTTTTTCCTTTGAAGTTTAAGGGCTTAAATTTGTTATTTTTTCCCCTAAAATATATGAGTAGGATTACGTTATATACTCTGATGAAATTAAAATTGAAATTTTGTTTCCAAAATGTTCAACAGCATTTTGATGTTTTAATATCTCAATTTCAAAATAACAATGTTTTTCTTTTTTTTTTTTATTATCCAAAAATACAAGCACAAAAGTATAACAATTAGTGGTAGTAGAGCTATATTCAGGTATGAAAGTTTTCAAATTCAAATATCAGTCAAGGCCAAATTTACAAATATATATATATATATATATATATATATATATATATATTTATATATATAAACAATCACTACTAGGTTGTTTTTAGGTAGAGAACACAAGATTCCATCTAAAAAAATTAAAGAAAAAAAAATAGAAACTAGTTGAATAGGGTTCAAACTCGTAATTGCAACTTTTGGAGACCATTTCAATACTAAGAGGCAAAATATTACAATTCACATTATAATTCTAAACAGAGAAAAAAAGATTTTGAATAATAGCACAATCACTTCTTTTTATTTATTTTTTTTTCCTTCAAGAATTTGGTATCCAGAACTATTACGGGTTTCGGCTAATCTAAATTCAAGTTGGGTGGGACCACAAGGGCAGCAAAACTCTCCCTCAAGAGTTTTAAAGCAAATGTATACCCAAATCTCGAATTCGAGACCTCTAATTAAGTTAGAACAACCCTCACCAATTCATCTATACCCTCTTAAGTACTTCTTTTTATTTATTTATTTAAAACTGTTAGAGGTATTCATGATACACTTTATATACCTATTGAGATTAAATTCTTCTTTTTGACATGGACAGAGCGAGGGGGGCAAGGGGGAGTCTTGGCTCCCTAACTTTTAAAATTTTTAAATTATTACCTATATATTTTAGATTTTTTTAGTTTGGTCTCCTTAAACTTTTAAAAATTTTAAATTATTACTTATATATTTTAGATATTTTTTAATTTGGTCCACCCAAATTTTAAAATTTTATCTATATATTTTAGATATTTTTTAATTTGGCCCTCATAATTTTTAAAATTTTACCTATATATTTTAGATATTTTTTAATTTGGCCCTACAATTTTAGATTTTTTTTTTCATTTTTGTGTTACTAACTATCAAAATTTTTCATTTTAATCTTTCAATGTAAAATTTTTTTTTTTGACTCTCTCTTTTGAAGTTCTGGCTCCGCCCGTGCTTTCAGATGAATTTGAATGCCGACGTTTTACATTCAGCGTGTGCATTAAGAATTACCTCCCATATATACCATAATCATTTTGAGCTTACAAATGAAAATTAATTAAAATAAAATACAAATATTTAGAATTACTACACCATGTGTATTTGTATAGTCCCTCTCATTCGATCATGCATGTCATTATTATTATTATTAATTATTAATTTATTATGTTTGGAGAAAGATTATTTCCTTAATTTTAACTTGTGTTGAATGTAATAATGATGCATATATAATCAATCATAAACCAAATAAATACTTCCTTCATTTCTTATTATTTATCGTTTTTCAAAGAAATTTTTTTTTCTAAAATATCTATCATTTTATAAAACTAATAAGACTTTAATTTTTTTTTTCTAATTCTATCCTTATCATTTATTCTATAATTAATGCAAATATTATCTATTACTCTATAATCAATAAGGGTAATTTAGTCATCTTATTCTTGGAACTTAGTATAATTAATTATTTCTTAATCTTTTTGAAACAACAAAAAACAGACAAATAAAAAGGAATAGAGGGAGTAGTAAAATACAAATAGATAGAATTAATTGATTTGAGTAGAATTTAATGAATACTACAACATTATTGTTCTTTAATACTGAAATTGATATATGAATTTTGGTCTGTCCAGACATAATTTATTATATGAATCAATTACAAGGAAGGAAACAAAAATTTGAAGGATAAATTATAATTAATATCATAATAAGTTTTTCAATTTTAATGCATTTATTATAGTGTGTGATGAGAAGATTTGGATCGTATACAAATACTACTTGTGAATATAAATACTGGGCTGTCACTTTAAAGAATGATGGCACCAATAAGCACCTTGAATTTTATTGTTGAGAAGAAAACGATATATAGAATACTCATTGACTATAAATTTATGTCACGGTAAAGCCAAAATTAATGTATATATATTCCATATCTGATGCACGAGAAAAGAATGATTTTCAATTACTGGACGTTTATGGGTTCTTAATTAGGGTTAATTTCAACAAAATTAAAACAAAAAAATTGTAAGTTTTTGTATAATTTATCTTCTATATAAGCATGCATCCATTTCGGAAAAATGGCCAAATTAGTTTTTGAACTTGGCATCCGAGAGTAAATCAGGACAAAATCACATTTTTTATCATCAAAGTCCTCATACTTGGCAATTTTTATCAAATTAGTTATTGGTCAAACTTTGGGCAATGCGTGTATTATAAAATTAAACGAAATAGCGTTTATTTCATAAGTTTCGTTTGGTATAGTTTTTCGAAAAAATGTTTTTTTTTTTTTAAAAAAATTCAGTTTTTTTCATTTTTGAAAAAATAGGTGAATAGATGTTTTTCCAAAAAACAGGATTGAAAAAAACAATTTAAAAAAAATTAAATAAATCAATTAAATAAAAAATTCAAAAAATGTTATTTAACCTCCAAAAGCTATTGTGTGATTAATTAATATATTAATGATTGATGAAAATTAAATATAGTACGGTATTAATTTATGTGATTATAAGTTAGGTTTTAATTTTTTATCACCCATTGTTAGATTTTTTAATCCGCCACTGTTTGAATATTATTTATAGATATTAATGAAAGATATTTTGAATTTTGCAATTTTTATATTCATTTGATTGTTTAATTTTTTACTTTATCCCTGAAATTCAATTTTTAATACTAAATAAAAATGTGTATTATGATCAACAAAATATCATCAATTTTATTCATTAAAACATTCAATTATTACACAATATCGAAAAATAACTTTCACTCCTATTCCTAAAACTTAAATTTAATTTATTACTATTACCTGTAGGCTAAAAAAATAATTTTTGAATTTTTTATTTAATTGATTGATTTTTTTTAAACTGTTTTTTTCATTTCTTCTTTTTTAAAAAAACATCTATTCACCTGTTTTTTTTTTTCAAAAGTACATTTCAAAACTGAAAAAACTAAAAAGAAATTTCTTTTTTTTAAAAAGCACTTTTCTAAAAAGTTATGCCAAACAAGACTTATGAAATTAACACAATTTCGTCTGATTTTATAGCACACGCACTGGTCAAAATTTGACCAAGGACTAATTTGATAAAAATTACCAAGTATAAGGATTTTGATGATAAAAAAGGTAATTTTATCCTGATTTATCACCGGATACCAAATTTGAGGACTAATTTGATCTTTTACCCATCCATTTCCATATACTTAAGATAATTCCAAAAAAAAAAATAGTTGAAAAATTGAATGTAAGGTATCAAATAAGGAAAGCCAAGCTAGATAAGATATGAGGGCACATGGGGCAAGATAAGTAATGCATAGCGATGGAGACAGGTAATTTTTTTTCACTTATATTATTGTTTATATTCAGTGACGGAATTATAAATTTTTTTAATATGGGTTAAATTTCTTAAATCATAATTTATATTAAGGTGATATATATAATTATGCCAACTTCTATATATTTAAAAAAAAAAACCTAAAATAAGGGGGACCAAATGCAAAATATTTTCAAATTTTTATAATTTTATACCTAAAATTTTTTGTATTTTTAAGGTTAGGGGGGCCATGGCC
>CATKHJ010336143.1:0-22289 GCA_949750685.1 Vernicia montana | reverse complement strand
TATGCACTATAAGTAATTATTGAGCATTCTGGTACATGTATGTGAATGATTTATTAATTATGTGTTGCATAACTATTGTGGATGTTGTATGGTATTGGGATGACACAGGAGTCACTAGGAATGTGAATATGATATATGATGGATGAACATTGACTGATGTATGACAGTTCAGGAGTTTGCTCATCGCTCACTGCTGCCAGTCGGGTCGCTGCATAGCTTCGGTCAGGGATAGCTGGTACCCTATGTATTGGATTTTAAAGTAATTTCAGTTGGACACAGAGAGTCAAGGTGGGGATCGGCTCCCTGTATTGAGGTTTAGTATGATTCATGTGGACTGATTCTCATCCTTGTATGAGATTATATGATAATTTGTATTTGTGACATATTACATGAGCATTAATGATAGAATGACATTACGACACCAGGTTTGTATATTGGTTGGTATCACTCACTGAGCTGAGGCGCTCATTTCTGTCTCACTATTTTTTTTTTCAGATTGCAGGTTGAGCTTGAGAAGTAAATTTAGTCGAGTTATTCCTGCCATTCATCCTTCGGCAGTGGAATGTATGTTCTTATTTAGTTATGTAATTAATTTATGATTGTTTTGTGTTTTTCATTCTAGCACTCCGCATTGTTATTCTATCAATGTAATTTTATGTCAGACGTAAGAATTTTATTGTATGATAAGTCTTGAGGAAATCAGAGATTCCTCTTTATAGTTGTTATGCTGAATTTTGTTAAGCATGAACCTGATGATGAGAATAAGAATGTTGGTATGATTGAGATGAGAGCCCATGTGACTTTGATTTGATGTTTTGACAGGTTCTGCTTGGCAAATGGGCTCATAGCCTTTAGATGTGACAATTACAGCTGCCATATTGCTATTTTGTCATTTAGCAGTCAGTCAGACTTACTACGAGTTTCGAAACCTTAAATTTTTTCGTTCTCTAGTGCCAGTCACGTGCCTTCAAATTCGGAACGTGACATAAGCGATATATCTGTACTAGTTAGAGCCATTAACTTTTTGAATTCATACTCCTTTCTAAGAAATCCTAAATCCTATTTTATTAAAAAATTTACATATTCTAAAATAAAATTTACATATTATAAAATACAATTAAAGAGTCAAACCACAAATTATTATTATTATTATTTTTACTTTCCTTCCTTTTATTTTTTTATTTGTTTTTATATGTGCAGCAATGAAGAAGATGAGAATCTATGTTTGCTCGCCAAGTGTTTGTTGTATTGCCAAAATGAAAGGACCCACTAAAACAAAACACAGCCAAAACAAACAAACAACATTATATTTTATTTTCTTTCTCTTTCTCTCGTTAAATAATTCTAAAAGTTGTTGAAGTAAACACTCGTTTTTTGCAATTTTTTATTAACATACCCATAACGCCATTTTCCCCATATACACAATACCCACACGCTTATTTGCTTATTATATATTTGTACAGAGGTTTCTATATGCTTGCCGGCGATGCCCACGCCGGTCATCGTTGCTAGGCAATGCTTAACGGATGAGGCGGCTCGTGCTCTTGATGATGCTGTTGCTGTAGCGCGTCGCCGGAGTCATGCTCAGACGACTTCTCTTCATGCTGTTTCTGCTTTACTTGCTTTACCTTCTTCTACTCTTCGTGATGCCTGTGCACGCGCTAGAAATAATCCGTGTTCTTCGCGCCTTCAGTTTCGCGCGCTTGAGCTTTGTGTTGGTGTTTCTCTTGATCGATTACCGTCGTCAAAAACCCTAGATGAGCCTCCTGTATCGAATTCTCTCATGGCGGCGATCAAACGGTCGCAGGCTAATCAACGGAGGCATCCTGATAATTTTCACTTGCAGCAAATACACTGTAACCAGCAACCGCCGTCGGTTTTGAAGGTTGAGCTTAAGTACTTTATTTTGTCTATTTTGGATGATCCGATTGTGAGTCGGGTATTTGGAGAAGCTGGGTTTAGGAGTTGTGATATCAAGTTAGCCATTATCCACCCGCCGGTGACTCCGCAAATTGGGAAATTCTCTCGGACCCGGTACCCGCCTGTTTTTCTTTGTAATTTGACAGGTTCTGATCTAGTTCGACCCAGTTTGAGCTTCCCATTTAGTGGGCGAGAGGATGGGGATGACAACTGTAGGAGAATTTGTGAGGCATTAGTGAAAAGAAATGGGAAAGGGAAAAACCTGTTACTTCTTGGTGTTTGTGCTACTGATGCTTTGAATAGATTTATAGAATGTGTAAATACAGATCAAGGTGAAATTTTTCCGAGCGAGATTGCTGGGTTAAGAGTGATTTCTATTGAAAAAGAGATTATTGAGTTTGTTGGTGAAGGTGGAAAAGATAGAGAAAAGATGGGTTTGAAGTTTGAGGAGTTGCAACATGAATTGGAGCAATGTTCAGGTCCAGGTATTGTATTGAATTTTGGAGAATTGAAGATTTTGGTTGGTGAAAATGAGTCCAATAACAATGCTTTGAGTTTTTCGGTTTCCAAGTTAACGGGTTTATTGGAGGGTTTTAGAGATAAGTTGTGGTTACTGGGCACTGCGGCTAGATATGAAACTTATTCCAACTTTTTGGGGCAATTTCCAGCTATAGAGAAGGATTGGGATCTTCATCTTCTGCCCATCACTTCTTCTAAAAGTCCTATTGATTGTTTTGGCTCCAAATCTGGGTGAGTAATTTTGTCTTTTTGTTCTTTGTTGTGTTCTCTTTCAATTAGTTGTGACAATAACCCATAAATTTTCATGTAGATAGAATTTTCCATTGAGGGGATTGCAGCTTAGGCTTCATACGCATAAATTATTCTAGTATGTAACAAGAAGAAGATAAACCAACAAGGATATTTGGATTGGTCGATAAAGACTGGCCTATAATAGAATATTTTCAACTAATCCTTGATTTCTTCCGAGTGACAGTTTACTGTTGCTGTTGCAACTTTTGTTTCTTTTTAAAAAATTTTGGTGTTATATTCATTATATTTGTTTAATATGTATTTATGCAGTTAATGGATAGTTTTCTAGGATTTTCTTCTGCTAGTTTTCGTTCCCTTTGTCTATTGTATCTTTTTAGTATTTTATTACTCTGCTTTACCTTTTCCCCCATTTTGTATGACCGTATTACATGGTTCAAATGCTGCTTTTTGGGCATTCTGCTTGCTTGCTGTAGTTCCCACTTTACAGTTTGCTTTGGCATTCTGTATTAGCTAGAGTTTGTTATGGAGGTTTTAATCTATTTAAATTTGGATTGATAATGAAAAATACCTTCTAAACTACAATCCCTATTTCCAATTGGCCACTTCTTAGGAAATAAACAAACTGGTCTGTATTTGTAAGTTGCAGTTGTGGCTTGGTAATGGAAGTATCATGGTTTTTTCACAATTGCAATTCATAAATGGAATATAAGCTAATTTTGGTTCTAAAGAAGTGGTCACAACTCATAACTACAAGTTTGGCTAGCGCTTTGGAATCTTTTGGTGAGTAACTTTTGAAATTTGAACAGATCTGACACTTCAAATTAATTAAGAAATAGGAGTTATTGGGCTAATGTAGTTCTTCTTTTGAACACCTTTTTTTTTGTTTGTGTATAAAATGAGTAACATGAGGCAGTGCGATAATTGCTTATTTTTGTTCCAAAATCTGTTGTCAAACCATCTGTCAATGCATGCAGCTTAGCTTCTGACTGTTTCTAACCATTGAATCTCACAGTTCCCTGCTCATGACATACTTACAGCTTGATGGGTTCTTTTGTTCCATTTGGTGGGTTCTTCTCTACATCATCTGATTTCAAAAATCCAATCAGCAACATAAATCAATCCATCACTCGATGTCACCTTTGCACTGCTAAGTATGAGCAAGAAGTTGCTGAAATGCTGAAGATTGGATCAACAATTTCAGTTGCAGATCAGTACTCAGACAACTTACCTTCTTGGTTGCAGATGGCTCAACTTGATACAGGAAAGGGATTGGATGCAGCTAAGGTATGTTACTCCTACATAATTGGAAATCTTTGACTGAGCTTCTTGTGCACATGCAGAAATGCAGGGTTTTTTTTTTTTTAAAACTAATAATTTGCAAGCATTGGTTGGTGTAAACTTAATATATTTTGGATATTTCATTGGTTGGTTTGTTGCAATATTTATGTAAGAATGTGCGTCATCTTCAGTGCAGACCAAAAATGATGGAACAACATTGAATGCTAAAGTTTTAGGCCTGCAAAAGAAATGGAATGACATCTGCCAACAGCTTCATCATGCTCGGCCTTTCTCCAAATTTGATATTTCTCAGGGCAGGCCCCAGGCATCAATTGCAGAGGGCTTAAAATATGTTGCAGATAGGAAGGAAAGCTGCAGCAGCAGCTGCAGCAGAGATTCATCGCTTAATGAGAATCAACGTGCAAATCTAAGTCTTGATGTTCGTATGGACTTGCAAAATGTTTTTCCAGAAAAACATAGCATACCAATACCAGTAGCTTCTGAAGCTGAGAATGTTAATTACCAATCTAAGCTACTCAAAGAAGCATCAAAGAGTCAGCAAAAAGAGAAGGATGGAAGTTGGTTTACCCCCTTCACTCTGCCCAATGTGAGTCTGCCGACTGACCACAGATCGTCATCTTGTGTCACTTCTGTGACCACAGATTTGGGGTTAGGAACACTTTATGCATCAAGTTCTCGGAAGCCATATGCTTCAAAAATAAGTGAACATAAAGAGCATTTTCAGCACTTTTCAGGTCTTAAATCTTCCGAGTTTGGAGTTGGTGAGAGTACTTCACATCAAATCATACAATCTTCTTCGTGTTCTAATCCTTCTCCAGGAGCGCAATTTGATTCAAGAGATTTCAAATCAATCAGGAAAGCTCTTATCGAAAAAGTTGGCTGGCAAGAGGGAGCCATATGTGCTATTAGTCAAGCCATATCTCGTTGCAAAGCGGGATGTGGAAGACATCGTGGCACAACTGCAAGAGGAGATATTTGGCTGACTTTCCTTGGACCTGACAAAGTAGGAAAGAAAAGAATTGCTTCAATGCTTGCTGAGATAATGTTTGGTAGCCATGAAAATTTAGTCTCTGTGGATTTGAGCTTCCATGATGGGGTTAGCACATCAAACTCTGTCTTTGAATGCCAAGAATTAAATGATTATGATATGAAATTTAGGGGGAAGACAGTTGTTGATTATATTGCAATGAAGTTGAGCAAAAAACCCCATTCGGTTGTGCTTCTTGAAAATGTAGACAAGGCTGATTTTTTGGCACAGACTAGCTTGTCCCAGGCTGTGAGGACAGCAAAATTTCCAGATTCACACGGTAGAGAAATCAGCATCAATAATATGATTTTTGTGACTACATCAACAATTGTAAAGGATAATTTAAATTTTCTGCCACAGAAGGAGCCTATTAAGTTATCTGAGGAAAGCATTGTTGGAGCTAAAAGCTGGCAAATGCAAATATTAATTGAACATGCCACTGAGGGTGTCAGCAGAAGCAATGAAATCAATGTGAAGGTTTCAAGAAAAGTGACCTCGACTGCATCATCTGTGAATAAAAGAAAGTTGGGTGAAACCACCAGCTATATAGAGCAGGGACTTATTTATGAGGCTAAGAAACGGGCAAATAAAGTGTTGGGATCCTCTTTGGATTTGAATCTTCCTGTAGAGGAAGCAGAAGAGAACACCATGTCTTGTAGTTGTGACAGTGACGCTATCTCTGAAAACTCAGAAGCTTGGTTGGAAGATTTCTTTGATCAAGTAGATGAAAAGGTATTATTCAAGCCATTTGATTTTGATGCTCTTGCCGAGAAAATAGTGAGGGAAATCAGCATACAATTTCAGAAGGCATTCGGATCTGAGATTTTACTAGAGATTGATGATGAAGTAATGATACAAATACTCGCAGCTACTTGGTCATCAGACAGGAGCAGAGCAATGGAGGACTGGATCGAAAGAGTCCTCGGTAGAGGGTTCATGGAAGCCCGGCAGAAGTACAGTGTTACCATTCAATATGTTGTAAAACTAGTCACTTGTAAAGGCCTTTTGGTGGAAGATCGAGCACCTGGAATATGCCTGCCTTCAAGAATTAATCTGTAAAATTATTTTTGTTGCTCACACCCAATGTTTCTTGTAAATTATATGTATAATGTAGCTTTTAGCATATAGTTTTAGCATCTGAAATGCCATTTTGGTTAATCAATGCCATAAAATTTTGGAGTAATTTGTTTCTCTGTTGCATTGATTGTAAGTTATTTGAAAAAAAAAAAAGGGAGGGAAGATTATCAATTCTTTTCTAATATTATAAGTCTATGCATCCTTTGCTTTGCCATGAAAATGGACATCACAGGTTTTGAGAATTTATTTCAAAGGGTTCAGTTCAGTCAGTGCAGCTCCAGCCCATCCAATTCTAGCTATTGGTGTCTAGAGCTCTCCTTGTTTTCATCTTCAATGGCACTGAGAGTTATTTCTGGCTACTTTGGCCGGTAATCTGCAGGAATAGCTCTGCTTTTCCCTTTTTTATTTTATTTTATTTTATTTTTTGTGAATAATTGTTTTTCCTTGTAGATCTAGAGATTCTTTCTTGTCTCTTTCAGAATTGGAGTTTTTGTTACTGTTTTTACGGGGTCTTATGTGTTTTTGGAGATCTTGTTATATGGAGATCAACATTTACTAAAGGATGTTAGGGACTTCCAAATTCCACTCAGAGATCTTGTACTTTCGAGAAAATCATACTTAGATCTCATGTTTAATATTTGTGGAGGACTAGTTATTTCTTCAGTGTTAAGATATGGTTTAGCACAAGTAAGGGTAGGCACATGAGCATGGTTTTATCGAAATTTAAGGCTTGGTTAGATTTGGGTTCACAATGCGGTCAAGCCCGACCTTTTTTTTTTTTTTTTTTTTTTAATGTAAAAATAAAAATATCCTATATAAATAAACTGTATAATTATTTTTTTTTGACATAAATATATTATTCATAATATATAGTATATATATATTTTTAGAGGTTAATATATAGTATATTTTTAAATAATTAATTAATAATATATATATATTTATACTATGGAGGGGAATACCCAACATAAATACAATAAGACAACACAACAAGAATAGCCTTCTCCTATAACATTTCTTTCCAAATTGGTGATAACTATTTATAGTTTTGGATATTCGAATATGAAACCTCTCACTTCTCACACTTTTAAAAAAAATGAGAAAATCAATCAAATTACACCTAATTAATTGGCACATAAATAATATATATATTACTTACCTAGACAATAAGGCATATATATCGATTTTTTTAGGATCTATTTATTTATTTATTATTATTTTTTTTTTTTGCCCAAGTAGGATCTAAATATTAATAATAAAAAAAAATAGAAGTACTTAATATTACCACATCAATGTATATGAATTGATTTAATTTTAAAATCAGATAAAGGTTTCAAGTTGTGTTTTTCCCTTATAATATTTCAATAATAAGGTGAGGTTTATCATGATCACTTGAACCATTGTGTCGCATGGCTAATTTCATCTCAAAAGGTTAACCAATTGATTGAGAGTAGCACCCGCTATAAATAGCCCAATATCACCTTTTTTTTTTTTTTTTTTTTTTTTTTTTTTTGAAATACGAAGTAAGATTTACCGCGACAACTCGAGCCATGTGTCATGGGGCCTCACTTTATGTAGCCCAAGACCATCTTTTTGTAACATTTTCCCCAACCCACCCTGTTTCAAAGATTTTGTAACGTTCTAACTTCTAAGGATTTCCCAATGCCCTTATTGGTTTGGTTCCTTACTCATGAAGGAGAGACCACCTAAGTGTTAGGGAGTGTTTGATAATACTATTCAGTAGCTTAGCCTCTAATTCAAATATAAAATTTGAAACAAGTTAATATATTAACAAAAAACCAAGAATTTATTCTTGAGGCTATCAAACATATTAACTATTCACAATTACAAAAAGAATATTTAGATAAACTTCTAAAAACTTTAGAAGAAAATTTTATCGAACAATCCTTAATTTTACCATTTACCAGTATAAATACTTATGATCTCACATCATGACAATCAAAACTGAGCTCAAAGAAAAATAAAAGAAAGACTCGAACCTTTTACAACTTCTTCTGAAAAGTCAATAATTCGATTATACAAAACTTTAAAAACCTAGAAAATGTTTCAGAAGATTTTCTATTTGTTTTATGATAAATAATTTCACGAAAATATTTGATAAAAATAACTCTTGTTTTATCACATAACTTCAAACTTAATACTATTAATCTATTTGATACATGTGTTGATTTAAACTGTATAAAATAAACTAAGAAAGCATAGTATAACTACCAAAGGAAAAACAAAAGCCCCAAGCCTCTGTGGTCAATGGAAACATTTATTTTTTATTGTGAAATATTTTTGAAAATATTTAATTTTGAAGTTTTGTAAATTTGATTTTTTTTTTGTACGTTGAGTATTTCCCAATCATCAATGCGTTTTGTAAAATCTTCAATAATTTCTTCACTATTAATTATATTCTTATACCCTAAGCTTTCAGAAGTAGAAGAGTTTGAAAAATAAGTGGTTCTACATAGAAAAGAATCCATATTAAAGAGAAATTTTGTATTAAAATAAAATTCTTTCAATAGTTAAGAGTAAACCAATAGTTTTATTGCATTTTTTAGGTCTTACTATCTGCATTGCCTTAATAGTTAAGAGTAAACCAATAATTTTACATAGTTTTATTGCCTTTTCTGGGTCTTATATCCGCACCGCTCTAAACTCTGATCTAAGAAAATAATATTTTTTAATTTTAATAAGATTCTAATTTCTATATAAACACTATTCTTATGGATCTGATACCAATGAGGCTAAATATTCGAGAGTATAAATAGGGCAAAAGTGACAAATGAGTCTTTAAACTTAACTGTCGGGGACTAATGAAGATAAATAATTTTTTTGAACACATATACTCCAAACTTTTTGTTTCATACCTGTCGCCAGTTAGAAGTATCTCTCTCTCTCTCTCTCTCTTTTTAGATGAGATTGCCAACTAGAAATAGTGTAAAAAGATTAAAAAACTTAAGCAATACGTTGTCGTTTTATGAAAGTGCTCAAGTTACCCTAAAGTGAAAAGACAAAAAAGCCAAAATTGAGGAAAAATTGGAGGCCAATGCACTGTTTTAATGAACAGTGACTATTTTTCTAACTTTAATGTACTTATATATATTATTATTATATTTTTAAAATATTACTATTTATTTTTAATTATTATATTAAAAATAAATACAGTAATAGAAATTTATGTTAATATAATATACTTATACATATTACATAAGAGAAAAATAATTTAATATATTTTAAGCTAACTATATTATTTGTGAAATAAATAATAATAAATTTATATTATAGAAAAACATGCATACTTTTAAAAAAAAAATTATTACTAAAAAAGGCTCAAATGATAAAGTTGATGTATATATAATAATAATTATATTTATTAACATTGTATTATTATATAAATTAATTAAAATATCAATTCAAGATTGAACTATAATTCTTTTGAATTTTAATTTTAATTTAAAATCAATTAAAATTTGAATTTGAGATTTTAATAACAATCAAATCAAATTAAGTTGATATATCTCGATTATCTAATTAAGCCTATAAAATATATAGTTTTAAATCTTGATTTTTTTTAAAAAAAAATTTCTTTTGAATTTTAATTTAAAATCAAATAGAGGAGAATATGGTACGGTTTTTAAACCCTCAAACGATCTTGCAAAGTGGCAAATTATTTTTGAAAAAATCTTCTAATTTTTAAATTATTTAATTCATTGTATGCTCTCACGCGATTTTGGTGGCAAGTGTGTTTCATGCAGTCAACAGTATCAACTACATGACTCAATAGGTATGAAACGGAAAGTTTGGAGGCATGTGTATCTAAAAAAGTTATTTTGTCCTCATTAATCCCTGGTAGACCTGTTTGTGGGCAGGGTTATGGGTTTCAATTAGTGAAGGAAATTGCGGGCTGACCGGGTTGGGCTTTTGAAAAATTGAACATTTTTCAAACTCAATCCTGGCTCATGAACAGATCTAGTTCTCGGTAATTAAGTTTAAGGATCCATTTGTCACTTTTACCATATAAATAGTGATTATATATAAATATGTTGTAAATCGGCTTATTAGCTCAGTATATCAAAGACAATAAGAAAAGATATAAAGCAATAAAGTAAAGAGAGAAAAAAAAAATATGTAGAGAATAAAAGAGCTCCAAACTCTTATTATTAAATTAACTCTGCCTTCCCTTATATAGAGGAATAATTAGGATTTAGTATATATAACATTACTGAAATAATCATATACTATAATCTCTCTAAAATATATATTCAAAAATATTTAAGTAATATCAACATATAATAATTATTTATAACATATTTAAAATTTTTGGAGCGTATTTAACCATTTTTTTTTTTATTGATTTTTGAGAACAAATATAAATTGAACATATGTGTGAGCTTTTGATCTCATCCAATGAGAAAATTTAGCGTCGATTTAAAAGTAAGTTGGCTCTTAATATTTTAAATTTATTAAATTAATAATAAATAATAATTCTTTTGTTAGGGACGTACTAATAAATGGTAGTATGGGAATTTTTATCCATTTATTTGTTTCACCTCTTTTGTAGATTTATATCTAATAATTAAATTAATATTCCCTCTGTTTATAAATAGATGTTGTTTAAAATTATTGCACAAGAATTAAGGATGTGTTAAATAACCATTACTACATAGCTTAATAGACTGTATTACCATTAAACTTCAAATACTCCAAGAGTATTATTACTTTAATTTGGAAAAAAAATAAATAAGGGTATAATTTGAAAAAAAAAAATTAATGTACATTAAAAAAAGAAAAACGTCAAGTAATATAAAATGAAATTAAACCCTTAAAATGTAATTTATTAAGGAACAGAGGAAGTAATAAATAACAATTATGTAATTAGAAAAAATAATAAAAGTTAGTATAAGTATTTTTTTTGTCCATTCATATATATTATATATTCCCCTCTTTCATACATTTATATACATCATAAATAGATTATATATATATATATATATATATATATAAAGCTAAATATCGCGACTTTGTTGATTGCTGTATCGTCATAAAAAATCAGGGTCAAATTTGTAGTTCAAAATAAAATTACAAAATATATATATACACAGAAAGTGAATGAAAAAATACAAAAAATAAATCAAATATAAAAAGTGAATGCACTAAAAAAAAAACCGAAATTAACTTAATTTTAGTAGTTTAATGAAAACAGCGACTAAAATCTAGTCTCTATTTTTTTAGTAGCTAATTTTTTTTAGCAATGGTTGTGTTGCTAATTAGCAATTAATGTATTATAGTCGCTAATTAGCGACTGGTAAGTTAGTCGTTAATGAAAAAACATAATCGCTAAATACAACAAAAAGACGATTAAAATGATTGCGGTTGCAACTAAGTTGCTATTAATTTGTAGTCGCTAGTTTTCATTCTTTTAAATATTTTTTAGCAAAATAATTGTCCAGGTTTTTTATTTTTTTTTAATTTTCTTAATATATTAATTGTCTTTTCTTTAATATATATATGTTTAATTTTTTCAATTTTTTTATTAATTGTCTTTTTTTTCTTTAATATATTAATTTTCTTTAATATATTAATTTTAATTTTAATTTTCTTTAATATATTAATTTTATTTAAATTAATAGTCCATTTTTTCATAAATAATAATAATAATAATAATAATAATAATAATAATAATAATAAAAAGAAAAGGAAAGGATGATAGAGGAAGAAAAAATGACAATAATAATAAATAATAATAGAAAAAATGAAGAGAAATAATGATAGAGAAAAAGCAAAAAAAAAATGATAAAGAAAGAAAAGAGAGAAAAAAAAATAAAGAAGAAAGAAGAAGAAAATATTATATATAAAGAAAATAGAGGAAGAAATAAATGAATGAGATAAGAAGAAATAAAAAATTATAAAGAAATAAATTAAGGAAAAAAAGAGAAAGAAAAAATGATGGAGAATAAAGAAGATAAGAAAGTGAAAAAAAATGAAAAATAGAGAAAAAAAAAAAAGAATGATGGAAGTGAGGAATAAATATATTTTTATAAAGATTTAAATTTAGCAACATATAAGAATTTGTCGCTAATCGAGCAATAATTTTTTTTGAAATTAGCGACGGAAAATTTCGTCGCTAATTCATCGAATACACGAGAAAATAAAAAATTTGGGTTGAAATTTTTTTTGAGTTTAGCAATGAAATTTTTCGTTGCTAAATATAAAATAAGCGGAAAAATGAAAAATTTTGAGTGTGAAACTATCTTTTGAACTTAGCGATAGACAATTTAGTCGCTATATATAAACTAAGCGGGAAAAAAAAATTTTGAGTAGGAAGGTAAAATTCAATAATTTAGCTACTAAATTTGTTAGTTGCTAAAATTAACGACTAACGAATTTAGTAGTTAAATTATTAACGCACGATAATACAATTTCTTAAGCCAAATTACAATCGACATTTAGTGATATTTAGCTACTACTCGTAGTAGCTAAATTTATTGTCATTTTTTGGCGCTCTTTTTAACGACTAAGTAGTCGTTAACGTACAATATTTTACCTACCTCTTTATGTTAATCGACACTTAGTTTCTAATTATTTGCTAATTAGCTATTAAATTGGTGTAATCGCTAATCCGACAATTTCTAGTAGTGAAATTACAAGTTTTATATATAATTATTGATTAGGCGGATAAAAATCCGTATAAAGTTAAAACTATATAATCTTTTGTATTTTTTAGGGAAAATTTAAGAGAGTAACATGTTCAAAGATTAAAGAAAAAAAGAGAGAGAGAGAGAGAAAGGGATTCAAGTAACAATGAGGGAAGAGAGAGAGAAAAAAGTAATAGATGAATTGTCTAAAAAGTTAAAATTTTAATATAATTTAGATTTTTTAAAAAAAATTAATTTGATGTAAAATTTACGTCAAAATTTTTATTAAAAAATATTGTTAAAAAATTATAAAAGTGACTATAATTGTAATATTAATATAAAATTAATGATATTAATGTTACAAATTAAAAATAAAAAATTTTGATATTATTAACTATAAAAGTTTAAAGGTTGGTGATATTAGTATTATAAATTAAAGAAAATGAATTGTGTTATTATTAAATATAAAAGCGAAAGACAGCGGGTCAAATTAGCCCAAATTTTAATGGATTTTGACGGATGATACTAATGTGTACACACGTAAAGGACTAAAGGTACCATTACCCTTGAACCCTAACACCCCAACCACCGTAAAATACTGCCAATTTATTCAGTCCCTTCTTGTTTTTGGACTAATAGGTCCCCCTATTTATCATGGATTGCTTCTATTTGCAGAAGCTGTCATTTATTATTCCATGTCAATGTTAATCTAGAAGACTTGCCCTACTTCATAATTAATAATGCACATCAAATTCAACATTTGTGTTTTTTTGTATTTGAAAATTTTTGTATGGAAAAGATTTGAGTTATTAATTTTTTATAACAAGTTATGTAAATGTTTTTTAGCCGATAAAAAGCTAGTTAGATATACTAATTATTGTATAATCTATTCAGATCACTAAATAAATGTTGAATATGATTAGAGATATTAATATAAGATGTATTAATTGATTTAAATCACTAAATAAATATTGGGATACAATTATAGATATTTATATAAAGTATACTGACCGATTCAGATCTTAAAATAAATATTGAGATATGATTAGAGATACTGATATAATTTAATTCAGATCACTAAATAAATGTTAGAATACGATTAGAGAAACTGATATAAAGTGTACTGACCACTTAAACACATCAAATCCATTATAAAAGATTATTAAATCGAAACAATAAAGTCAATATTTATATATCACAGATAACAAATTATGATATAAGAGAATCGAATTTGAAATAAACATATGAGTGAGGAAAATTCTTAGTTACTTTTAATTTGGTATTTGATAATACTATTTAACATTTAAAATTAAAAGTTTCAGTACTTAATTATTTTGAGTTGTTTGGTAACGCACATTTTAAATGTCTCAATTAAGTTAAAAATCATTTAAAATGCTGAATCAAAACTTTTAACTTAAAATAAGTACTAAATATAATAAATGATTAAGTTTTTAAATAATTTTATAATTTAAAAATTATATTATTTATATCATTCAGCATAACATCACTTTTGATATGAACCACAAGCAATCTGTCTTACGATCCCACGTCAATATTTTTGAAAACGATCCACTGAAAAGCCAAATCAGATTTTAAATAAGAAAAATATCGATTCGTTGACGAACTGATCTTCTTATAAGTCAAACTTGATGATAGATTTTTCCTTTAATTTAAATGAGATTACATCAACTTTAGTGTAGTTATCTTTTTATACATTAAATTAATCAATAATTAATATTTTAAAATTTTATTACCAATATACTCATTATTTTGTTAAGTGTCAAAAACTAATACCCTTTTACACCCGTATGTAAATCTATTTTTATTATGAGGTTAGCATATGTCATATAAATACTTAATTTTTAATTACTATTACCTCAGTATAGCTAAATTCAACCACTATTAACTTTATTTATCTATAACAAATACAAGGGAAGTGTCTCAAGATGTGTGTGAATATAGAAGACATAAAAATTACACAAGAAATATTAAAAATTAAAACTCTAATTCTCAAAATCAAATGGAGATAAATAAGAGAAATCACCTATCTCCCAACTTAATAACCTTGATAATACGAACCACAACTATTTCCCCCAAATTTAACGTCCCTATCTAAAGTGTCAAATAACTAATAGCCACAAAATTTTATATACAGAGCCAAAACAATTCAAGAATCATCTACTATTACACGGCTTCTACAATGACACTACAATCAATGTCTACAATACTGTCCAAAAGCAATTACCAAATTTTTTGGTCTCCTGGTGTGGCAATCTCTATTCTCTATACACCTGCCACATATACATTTTAGAAAAAACAAGAAAAAAGAAGTAATAGCATGGAGAATCTCACAGTAACAAGGAAGGAGAAAGAAGAGATTCTTGTTTCTTGAAAATAAATTATAAAAGAAACCAAAACGGAAAGAAGCCAATTATATTTAAAAAAAAAAAAAAAAAGGAGTTTCATAAGTTTTTCATGGAGAGAAAATATTTTTTCCCCAGAAAAAAGAAAATCCCAATAAGCTTTAGGATATAAAATCTTGATTGGTCCATGTTTACAAGCTGTGGCAGGGAATAACCACAGAGAGAGAGAGAGAGAGGGAGAGGGAGAGCGTGTGTGTGTCGGTCGGTTTTGGTTTTACAGCTCGTGGAAAGACCGAAAGAGAGAGATTAAAGAAAGAGTGAAAAAGAGAGGCTGTGTTTGTCAGGTTTTGTCTTTAAGTGGGTGCAAACTTGTGATATCTTTGCCTCGTTGTCTATGAGTAGTTGGCCATTAACTTGTCCTTTTGATGGACTCACCGAGGAGTGGAGGTACCTTTTTTTTTTTTTTTTTTCATTTTTTTTTTAAATATATTTCCTTCACAAAAAACAATAATTTCTGTTTCTTTTTATTTTTTTCTTTCCCTCTATTAATATTGTGTTAGTCACCTATTCATCTTTCCCTCTTTCTTCACTTTTTTCTCTCTTCAACAGAAACATTGTAGGAATGAATGGTCCTGATGCAAGTCTTGAGCCAGATTCTGATGAGTTTGTTGAAGTTGATCCTACTGGGAGATATGGAAGAGTAAAATACATACCCTTTTTAATTTCTTGCATTTCTTTGTTGTTCATTCATTATTTGAATATTTATGAATAAATTCGAGTCTTTTTTTTTTTTTAATGTTTTCTACTTTTTGCAGTACAATGAAATTCTTGGCAAAGGAGCTTCAAAGACAGTGTATGGACACTTTTTTTTTTAACTCACTTTTGTGCAAACCCTTGTCAAGTTTCTTCCAAATATTAACTTTTATGGTGGATTCCCATTTTATTTTTTCCTTTTTTCTTTAATTTTTTTTTAATGTGGTGTATTTATAAGTTATAACTGTTGCAGTTATAAAGCCTTTGATGAGTATGAAGGAATTGAGGTAGCATGGAATCAGGTGAAGCTTTATGATTTTCTTCAAAGCCCTGAAGATCTTGAAAGGCTCTATTGTGAAATTCACCTACTCAAGACCTTAAAACATGAAAACATCATGAAATTCTACACTTCTTGGGTTGATGCAGCTAACAGGAACATCAACTTTGTCACTGAGATGTTCACCTCTGGTACTCTTAGACAGTAAGCATTAGTACAATTTTAAAAAGCTTCAATCTTTACATTTCTCTTTTGTTGGTTTGCTCCTTTGGGTCATTGAATTTTCAATGTTGGTGAGTTTTATTTTTCATGTGAATTCTGTCTGTAGGTATAGGCTAAAACACAGGAAAGTAAATATTAGAGCTGTGAAGCATTGGTGTAGGCAGATATTGAAGGGGCTTCTCTATCTCCATAGCCATAACCCCCCTGTAATTCACAGAGATCTCAAGTGTGATAACATTTTTGTTAATGGCAACCAAGGAGAAGTCAAAATTGGTGATCTTGGCCTTGCTGCAATCCTTAAGAAATCTTATGCTGCTCGTTGCGTTGGTAAGCAACTGCTCAAAAACTCTCTCATATCTTGCCAGTTATCATATTATTAAAGTTCAAAATTTTTTCTCGTGTTCTAACACTTAATTCTAATATTTTCCATGCTGACATAGTTTTCTCTTTTCTTGTTTCTATGGGACTGAATATATCCATTTTTTTTACTTTTTTTTTTTGTTCCTTTTACTCAGGAACGCCAGAGTTCATGGCTCCAGAGGTGTATGAAGAGGAATATAATGAATTAGTTGACATATATTCTTTTGGTATGTGTGTATTGGAGATGGTCACCTTTGAATATCCATATAGTGAATGCAACCACCCTGCTCAGATATACAAGAAAGTTATATCTGTAGGAACTAAAAACTCTTAACTTTATGCTTCAGATTGACTTATTTCTTCAGAACCCCTTTTTACAAAATTGAATTTTTTATACAGGGGAAAAAGCCGGATGCTCTATACACAGTAAAGGATCCTGAGGTGCGACAATTTGTAGAGAAATGTCTAGCAACTGTGTCCAGCAGACTCTCTGCCAGAGAGCTTTTAGAGGACCCTTTTCTTCAAATTGATGATTATGGATCTGATTTGAGGTCATTAGAGTACCAAGGAGAGTCAAATGAAATGGGTGCTTTTGTAAGACAACCTTTCTATGGAATTAATCACACTAACTGGTCTTTGACTAATGATTATGCCCACTACCTTAGTTATGATCCTGAGAATGAACTAGAATACCAACCAATTGAGTTTAAACCAAGTGAAATTGATCTCTTCTCTTGTCAAGAGGACGAGCATTTGGAAAATGTTGATATCACAATCAAAGGTAGGAGGAGAGAGGATGATGGCATCTTCTTAAGGCTCAGAATTGTAGATGAAGAAGGTTAGTAAATTTCTGAATTTCTAGTCCATTATCGTGCTTAAACATAATTACCGAATTCATAATTCAGCATATACACCATATCAAGAACTTGATTCCTCTATGCAGGTCGCATTCGAAATATCTACTTCCCATTTGACATTGAGATTGACACTGCTCAGAGTGTTGCAGCTGAAATGGTTTCTGAGCTTGATATTACTGAACAAGATGTGTATAAGATAGCTGATATGATTGATGGTGAAATTGCAACCTTGGTACCTGAATGGAAGAGGGGACAGGGGAAAGAGGAAAATCCGAATGGCAAGAAGAATGCAACTCTGTGTCACAATTGCCAATCGCACAGTTACCTATTGGATTATGTGTCATCAAATAGTCCAGGTGCCAAGAAGTTGCAAGTTCTTCAGTGTTCTAATCATAGATGTGCTAATTTACATGGACGATTCGAGGAAATCACATACCAAGTTGAAGGGCCAGAACCAGTTGGATCTAGCCAATCCAATGGAATAAGTTATACAGATATTTGGGCTCAGCGAGACGGACCAGAATTAACTTCACAAGGATCAAGAGACATTCATTGTGATGAGGGACAAAATGCAGTCGAACAATCAGTCTTTGAAAAGGAAGAGAGAATCATAAACATGGATAGTCTTTGTGAATCCAATACAAGAAATAGTGTCTCTTCAAGCCCTTCAGCAGCTTGTTCTCACTGGGATGATTATGAGAATGAAATTAGGCAAGAACTGAGATGGCTCAAAGCAAAATATCAGATGCAGTTAAGGGAGCTTAGAGACCAACAATTGAAAGTCAAATCAAGATCTTCAATCCTAGATCCTAATTCAGATAACATGGATCACAAGAATTATGATGGAGTTCCTTTGCCTTCAATTTTGCCTAAGGTAAAGAGAGAGAAATATAAGCCTTCCCTGAAATCTCTTCCCTCTGGGAAGCAGCTTACTTTTCAGTTCCCTATTGATCCTGAGAAGAGATGTGCCAATTCAGAATACCAATTAGTCCAAAATTTTGAGGCAATCAACAGGGCATACAGCCCTGAGCAAATGGTCACTGCTAAGAGTTTTTACACAGGAGATTTGCTTCCATATCCTCTTCACAGGGCAACCTCCCTTCCGGTTGATGCTCTAGACGTATAATAATTGCACAGTTTTCTACTCACGTCACCAGGTGTGCAGTGTGCACTATACCCTTACCCCATATTATCAATAGGATGCGTATCTCTATTGAAAATGAAAAAAGAGGCAATGAAATTAGCTGTACAAGAAGAGAGAGTTTTTACAGCTTTTACAGTCTTTATCTCCATGTGCATTACCAATTAACATCCAAGTAAAAAAGTTTCTTTCCTCAAATTCTGTGTAGCCAAACTTGTTTCAATGACAAATGCCTGTCCTAAATTTGATATCCCAAATCCTGGCTGGCCAGCAGATTGCTTTTGAATAGGCAAATACCAATATACTCATGTCAATATGCCTGTTATGGTTGTATTCTCCTCTTTTACTCTGTAAAGTTCTGCAAGTTTGGGACCATTAGAAAATTAACAAATCTCTATAGAAATCCTATTTGATTCTTCCTACCACCTACTTTTCTACCCTTCCTTTTAAAAAGAAAACTCTTAAAAGCACTAGTATCAAGAAAAAATTACAGGGTAGTTTCAATAAGCAGAAAAAGTAGAATGGTCCCTAGTCTTTTGATAGTTTGTGGCTCAACAAGTATATATCATGAACCTAACAGGCGTGAACTTGAACTAGATATTTGGAGGGTATGTGAATGTGGGTGATGCAAGATATGGTGGCATTATGCCCATTTTATGTGTGCCTGCCATATCCCATAACTGCGGCTTTCAAAAACATAACTTATGGGCTGCTTATTAAAATGGAGGAATCCATTAAAGGCATGAAGAGTGACACTAACACAATTGGCTGATAATTACAATTATATACTTTGAAACAAATCCAACTTGTAATACAGCCAACTAATGATTGTTTAAAAGTATGAGAGGTTAATTAATGGAAAGAATAGGATAGGATTGAATAATGAATGGTGGATGTGGGAAAAGAGAAGGGGAGTGTTTCTTGGACTCATGCATGCTTTTCTTTTTCCTACTATACTCTTTTTAATAATTCATTAATGTTAGATTATGAATTTACTCACTTTTGGGGACTTTTAGGTCTATTCTATGTCATGGCTGCGAAGTAGACATTAGGAAAAAAGTAGGGGAATAGAAAAGTAATCTAACACGTAGAGAGATTCCTTTATTACTCTCATTTATTACTTTTTTCAAATAGTCCTTACAAGCCAGGCTTCTATGTTGAATTCAATTCATATCACAAAGCTAAGGCAAAATAATAATAATAATCATTATTATATATTAAAAAAAAAAGAAAGATATAGTACAAACAGCATTAGATAGTCGCTTTATATAATTGCATTGTATCTGTCATCTTCAATCCCCAACTTTCTTTGTCGTTTATGTTATGGCTTTATGGCTTTTACTTGCGAATTATTAGCTTTTTCTGTGTGCTTGATTACATATTAAAAAAATAGTTAGCATGGTTAAAATGATGAACTTAATTCATAAACAGAAAAAGCACATGAGTTAACTGTACAAAAATTTGGCATGAAGTTCATGTTCAAGAATAATTTCATTCTACAGGGATTGGATTCTGTAAAAAAAAAAAAATCCAATTTATGAGTTGAATAAGCAGCTAGAATAAGGCAGTATCATATAGAGGTCCAAGTGTAGCATTACCCTTAACCTTTGGCACTTTGATCTAGCTTCTTTTATGAATTGATTGTCCTTTTCTTGGCCACCTTAATATGACCCACCTACCAAGAATCATATACCTAATACCTAATTATTATAACAAAGGTACAAAAACTATTCAAAGCTAATTATAACAGCCCTTTTTTGTAAGATGGGCAAACTTTTGTTCAAACTAGAGGACAGATAAACATGGAATGGGACAAATTAAAATTGCAAATTACATTTCATGATGAAATTCCACATTAATTCCTTTTATATATATATATATATATATATATATATATATATATATTACAAGGTCATCACGGCGTTTTTTATCCTTTGAAGACTTGGATCGTTTGTTAGTGGTATGGAAAATTATGCGTAGCTTAAGCTCGAGAGGATTAGATTGAGTGTTTATAGTGTTTTTGTATCAAAGGTTACTGAGTCTCAGAGTCAACGGTGATGGTTTTTTCCTTCTCAAGCTCTGGTCGTTCTGTGGTAGAGAAGGAAAACTCCATCACTGTTTCACTGCCGATGGTGCTTTGGTGCAGTAGAGAGTGGAGACTCGAGATTCTCGGTACATTTCCTTTCTGGTAGGCTCACAAGTTATGTCTTTGGCGGTGCTTTGTCCATCGCCGGCACTGATGCGGTGTTCGGTGATGAAGACAACAGCTTCTGAAAGGTGGCCCTGCATCAAGGGTATTAGTGGTATAGGAATTATTGTTCAGGTTTTAGGCCTGATTGTTGTTTGGGCTTATAACCCTAGGCAAGTAAATCTTAAATTGGGTAGTTTGTTATGTATTTCTCAATAGGTCTTACCAGTTATTATTTTAATTATTGAACTGATCTTGAGTTTTCTGCCCTTTAAATACTAGTATAATTTCTTTGTGGGGGGGGTGGATATTACAGGAGTATAAAGTGTAAACATAATGGGCTCCTCTTATCTTTCACCAGTATCTCTCTCAGTCTGAGGATACCATCAAGATGTAGGACTAGTAATTGGCCTCAAACATGAGTACTTTATTAGTAATTCCTAATGTGATAGATCATTTTCATATTATGGAGTCCAGAGCACCTCTACAGCCTAGTAAAAGATAATATAACAATTTATTATATTTATGAGTTATGATAAATCCATTTCTAAAGACTAAAAGAATAAAAGAGTCTTTAGGTTCTCACAAGAATTTTGCAATTATCAATAGTATTCAAATCTTGCAGGGTTTTCTTCAGATCATTGATGGTTCTAATTGGAGGAACTTCATCTGCACTTGCACTTTTAGTAGCCACCAGGATTGTAACCTGTTAATAAGGAAAAACATTTGAAATCAGAATTAATCTCAAGATTAAGATTTCAAATATGAGTTTTGTCTAAAATCAACTTTAAGATAAGTAGCTATTATCCATTGTATTGTTTTCTTCGTCGAAAATTAGTTTTTTACAAAAGTAATGTCAAACTAACCGTAAATATATGATATTGTTGGTAGTAGGTCCCTTCTCATAGGGGCTCACAATTGACAAATGAAAATGAGTGGTGCCTAACAATTGAAAAAAAAAAAAAAGTCAAAAAATTAGCTAAGTTAGCTAACCAACCACCACCAATCACTCACCAATTAGCTCAACAACCAAAATTTTCATTTGAAAATTTTGCTCTTTCAAATGGAAGGCAAGAGGTAGAAAATTGCAAGGCAATTTTAATGAGCCAGAGAAAATTTCTCTGAATAAATATTTTGAGATAGTTTTATAGTTTTTTAGGAAATAATTCCTAAAAAGGGGAGTGACAAAATAGTGAGAAAAATATTTTGAGGTATTTTTGGGAAACACTGTGAATGTTACTATTTTGGGTTTATCTCATTTAATACTGTATTGCCTCTAAATTTAATTTGGAGAAGACTCTCTTATACCTACTATTTGTAATAGTGGAAGTTTTATTCGAAATTTGACCCGTGGATATAGCCCAAAATTAAGAGTGAATCACGTTAAATT